>PVLC010020256.1:0-29499 GCA_004027655.1 Graphiurus murinus | reverse complement strand
ATTGCCAGAAATATTATTGGACGCAAAGAGCAATTGGATTTTCTTTGGCTAAAGGATCTGTAATAAGAGAGGTTGAGAGAGAATCTGGCGAGCCAAATGAGACCCCAAGCATAGTGTGAAATGGAGCCAGTCGATTCTGCAAAGTCGAGCGTGTTGATTTGTCTGACCCACCCTGGTCAAGAGGTGCCAGAGCTCCATGCATTTTCAGATGACCTCTGAAAGCTACCTGCGGCATCCTCAGCTGCGGAATGGCTCCATTTTCCATCTGTCCTCTTGCAATTGTTTTGTTTACCTGCAGCTGTCCGAGGGATATTATGCTGAATGCTTTCATAGAAAATGTCATAAAACCACATATCCCAAGCATTCAGGATGGGGCCGGCTACCTGGGTGGGTCGACATTGCTACAGAGGGGCTGGAAATGGGGCTTCCCACGGGTCCTCATCAGGAAATCACGTGTCCTTCTCAGAGAAGTCTCCCATGCCCTGGTTCACAAGGGCCCTCTTCCTTTCCTTTTTTTCCCCTTCCTTCCTTCTTTCTTTCCTCCCTTCCTCCCTCCTTGTTTCCTTTCTTTCCCATCCTTCCTTCCTTCTTTTCTTCTCCCTCCCTCTTTCTTTTCTTTCTTTCCTCCTTCCCTCCTTTTCTTTCCTTCCTTCCTCCCTCCTTCCCTCTCTCCTTCCCTCCCTCCTTCTCTCTCTCTCCCCTTCTCCTTCTCCTTCTCCTTCTCCTTCTCCTTCCCCTTCCCTTCCCCTTTCCCTTTCTCCTCCTTCTCCTTCTCCTTCTCTCTCTTTCTCTTTCTCTTTCTCTTTCTCTTTCTCTTTCTCTTTCTCTTTCCTTATTTTTTGTACTTGGGATTAAGCCCAGGGGCACTCTACCTCTGAACTATACCCACAGCTCTTTTTATTTTTTATTTTGAAACAGGGTCTTGCTGAACTGCTAGGGGGGGTCAATCTCAGTTGCTAAGACTGACCCAAAACCTGCTTCTGTCTCAGCCTCCCAAGTTCTGGGATCACAGGCAGACACAAGCACCCTCTTTTGCCAAATCAAAGTAAACTTCAAAGAGCAGAGTTGCCTGCTAGAGCAGTTACAGAGAACCATTCGGTTGCTCCAAGGAACAGTGGCATAGCCCTTTCAGGAGGGTTTTGTTCAGCTATTAGTTGGTCACACATACATTTTCACGTACAGAGGAATCAGTTTTTGCTTGTGCTAAAATGCATATTCTCACCCCACATCATTGTCGCAGCGTGCAAGTCCTCTGTGGAGCTCGGGAAAGCGAGAGTGTAACAGCATCTCCTAGGGCACGTTTGGATGCCTGTATCCAAGGACCACACTGAGAGGAAGCCTTGCCTGATCCTCCGGCCGCACGTGGGCTCTTTTCCCTCCTTCCTCCCTTCCTGACATTATTTATTTCTCTCTGTGAATCACCCACCAGGAAAGGTACAGTTACCACAGAAGCTTCTCCATTAGTCCACGGTATTCCAAATAGCTCCTGCCCTGTGATGCCTACCAGCAGAAAGGCCATTTGAGGTCCCGAGGGAGAGAGGGAGGCGGGTCTGTAAGCAGAGTGACAGCTGGTGCTGGTGGTTCCCTGGACGTCCTCCATCCCAGACCCCAGTGCCAGCCATCTCCCTGCACCTGCCAAGCTCCCCGAGGGCTGGGGAGACAGCACAGGTGCAGGAGCATCAGAACACGGGGAGATGACGGTCCAACCTTCACACCTGTGGGGCCATTTCAACCCTTACCTGATTCCAGTGGCGGTCACAAAGGCGAACTTCTTGCTGTCCTGGCTCAGAGGCCGAATTCACCTGTTTTTTTCGCCTGCGAGGAGGGCTAGAAAAATCCCACTCCTAGAACTCACCCATGCCACACAGCTGATAGGGACCTACTATTTTTTCCCTGTGAAATGAAAAGGCAATTATTTTATACATTGATATTTGTAAGTACACGTATGGATGCGTATGTGTACTTTTTTTTTTTTGAAAATAGAAAGGAAGGAGTGGGGAACATATCAAGAAATATAGTGTACAGATCTGCTATTTTTTTTTTTTTTGTCTATACTCCAGGACTGAGACACACACAAATGATGTCTTTCATGCATACCCCTCAGCTTTGCATTCTATAGATGTTCTGAGCACCATATTTGTATAGGATAGTAAATGTTTGCATATGCCAGAGGAGGACAGCTGGTCATGTGAGCGAGTCCTCCTTGCCTTCATGTCTCCTTCAGTGGCCTGGGGTTCCAAGCCAGTATCTCCAAGCCAGCACTGAGTCCCCTGAGTGTCGAGTTTGCACTGGAGACCCTGGAGTAGATACACTGTCCTGGTCCTGGCTACCCATAGTATTGACTGGGGTCAGTTTCACAGGTCCTGGAGTCCCCTTGCCTCTGTTTGCATTTTGGCTTTCCTCCACAGACTGGGTGACTTGAAGCTGATTATTAATTCTATAAGACTTGGGTGTATTTTTTAGACCTGCCGCAGAGGGTAGGCAAATAATCAATCTACTTAAAGTTGTCAGCACCGACCGTGCCCATAACGTGCGAACCCCCTTGACGACTGCTGGATTGTTCTGTCATTGCTATTATTCATCTTTTCTGAACCTTTCGCTTTTGGGGTGCGCACCCTTGCCAGTTCCCCTCGGCGACGCGGCTTGACTTAGTTCCTGTGGGCCCCGCCCACAAGATCATTGAACCACGTGCTTCCAAGCATATTGCAGCGAAATATGGTGCTCGGAATACCACGGCTTATATATTTTATCCTGCTGGCAAGGGATTCTAAAAGGTTTCAAGCTTAAATTAGAGCCCGCGTTTACACCGAGTGGGGAGAAAGCCACCATATGCCTCTCCATCTTGAGTGTGGTACGACAGGGAGAGAGAGTAAATGACAACAGGCGGAGGCCGCAGCCAAAACGCCGGGCCGGCGGGAGGTGTGGAGCCATCGCAGGCGCCATCCCGGGCTCCCCGGGTCCCCTCCGCGCGTGCGCTTGACCTTGACAGCTGAGGTCTGCGTGGCTCCTCTTTGAGGCTGTCATCAATCAGTCCTGAAGCATCTTCTAAACAGACAGCGTGGTTGGATTGAAGAATGTGTCTTTGTGTGTCCTCTGACACCAGCAGGTGTGAAGCCGGAGTGACTTCCCCCGGCGAGCGTGGCTGGTGTCCGGGCAGCACTGTCCAGCAGAACTTTTCCTGGAAATAGCCTATCCACCGGCGTCTAGCGTGGTCCGTCCTGTTCCCACGAGACCTGCAATTATGATGGCTGACAGTTTCGCGTTCTCTCTTGTAGTGGGAACTGTTGCCAGCGAGGGGGAGGGCTGACATTTACTTTCGCTGGCAAAGGAGGCCAGATTTTGACTTTGAGTCGCTGGAGAACGGAGGGGTGGCACATGGCGCCTCGTGGCAGGAAGGGATGCTTACCGTGACAGATGATGTTCACCGTGCCCCACTTTACAATGGCATCTATTTAAAAAGTTGTGTGTGTGCCACTTAATGCAGATCTACATGGGGTAGGGGAAAAAGTTAACATCGAACAGAAAAAAATTATATATATATAATTTATATATATATATATGTGGATATTATCATTTGGGTTTAAGATGTGTCCCCCAAAGCCTTATGTGTTGAAGGCATGTCCCCAATCCAACAATATTCAGAGGTGACATCATTGAATCCGAGCTCTAATCTCCTCAGTAAATTAAATCCAATGAAAGGTTAATAGTTGCCGGGCGTGGTGGCGCATGCTTGTAATCCCAGCATTCGGGAGGCTGAGACCAGAGGATCTGGGTTCGCGGCCAGCCTCAGCTACCTAGTGAGACACTCCGCAACTTAGTGAGACTTGGTTTCAAAATAAAGAATAAAAAAATAGGGCTGGGGGTATAGCTCGGTAGAATGCCGCTGAGTTCAACCCCCAGTACCGCAAAAAAAAAAAAAAAAAAAAGAAAGGTTAATAGTTCGACTGGATTTCCTAGCTGTTAACTTGGGCAGGTGATGAGTAGAAGGAGGAGGTAGATCTTGGGGTCTTGGGGTCTTGAGGACTTTTTCTGTCCCTGGTGGCTTCCTGTCTCTCTCTCTCTGCTTTCTGCCACTACTGCATTGAGCTTGGCACCACTGCATGGAGCCCTGCCTCTGTGATGACTGTGTTGGAGTTATCCATGTATGGGCTGAAGCTTTGAAACCAGGAGTCGAGTAAACATTTAGCCCTCTGTGTTTTCATATCAGGTATTTTGGTGACAGCGAGGAGAAAAGCTGGCTATAACAGAGGCTGAGAGAGAAGGATCACTTGTAATACTTTGCACGGTGCAAGGTACAATTTCTAATGCCTTTTGTGTTGATTTAGAGGTTCTTGAAGATATTTTGATTTATTTAGCAAACTAGAAATTTACAGCAGAGTGTTTTCCTGACTTACCAAAATGCTTATGGAAATTCGTGGCCGAGCTTTACCTAGAAGACATGTGTACTGACGATGAGTTTTGATGACTTTCCACTAGACCTACAAACCGAAACCTCACAGCTCAGAGAGGGAAAACACATCTCTTGTCATTATGCCACTTCTAATTCAACATAGTACCAAAAACCTTAGTCCCAAGCTTGGAATTCTGTAAATTTCTCTAGAGAAAGTGGCGTGGAAATACATCCAGTACACTGAGTAAGGAGTTCATAGGATTACAACGTTTATATTATTTCTGGGCATATTTTTCAGCTCTGAGCCATTCAGAACTGGCTGAATCTACCCTTTTCAATCACTGTTAAATTCTCTATGATTTTTTTTTCTGATTTGAAATTTAGTTTGGAGGATTTCAGTTAATACTTTCCAGTGAGATTTTTCTAGCACACCCCTTGGAACCAGTGCTTGGGTGTTGGGAGGACATTCTACCCTATTAGCCATGGGATGGCTGTGCATTACCTATGTCTCATCAAATCAGTGTTGTAGCTGACCAAAGAGTGGGTAGAGATGGGCGTGGCATTGTATCTGCTAGAGGGAGAACTGATAAGATGAGTAATGTCATTCTTAGTTCTACCTTCATCTCTCTTATCTGTATTTCAACTCCACCCTCCATGTATCCTTATTTCCTTCTGCCCTGTGTATCTTTCACCCTCTCTCTCTTTCTCTGTCTCTCTTATGCACACACACTTGCTCACAAGCACTTTACCATTCATTAACTGATATCTTTAATGAGGACTGTCACTGAACATCTTTTTATAATAGAAACTGTCTGGTACTCAAATCATAGCAACATGGTGGTGGAAACCCAGTTTACCTCTTGACTCTACCATGTTGCAGCTGGGTAACTCTCGAGATTATGTCTGGTGATCTCCAATCAAGAATGACAATAATCCCTATCTCATAAGGTCCTTGGAATGATTAAGTAAGATCATACATCTGAGATGCTTAGCACATGGTCTGCTATAGTAAAGTCTCTCAATGAACATTGTTGATTTTTTTTTTTTTTTGCGGTATTGGGGATTGAACTCAGGGGCATTCTACCTCAAAGCTATACCCATAGTCCTATTTTTTCTTCTTTATTTTGAAACAGAGTCTCACTAAGTTGTGGAGTGCCTCACTAGGTAGCTGAGGCTGGCCGCGAACCCGTATCCTTTGGTCTCAGCCTCCCAAATGCTGGGATTACAAGCCTGAGCCACTACACCCAGCTCAACATTGTTGATTATCATTTAATAGAAACACCTCCCTCCTATGGTGCAGTACTAAGCTAGCATTTCATGAGAGACAAGCAGTCTCTAAATGATATATTCTCCCTAAGTTCAGCGAAAGGTTTCAACTCAGTGCCTTGGAACTGGTAGCCAGGAAAAGGCCCATTATTCTGATGGTTGTGAAATATTTGGAGTCTTTGTTCCGCGAAGAAATATATAGTGAAAGCAGTGTATGCTGTTCCTCCCTAATGCTCTTCTCTAACTCTCTAGTGGGGTTACTGACTTAAGTGCTAACAAATCCTGTTGGAGGGAGCATCCCTCACCACCTCCTACTCATTTCAAGTTTGGTAACATATCCAGGGGGCTTTGGTAGATCTCCCATAGACTGATAATCCCCTTACTGGCAACAGCTGATTAGAAAGAGGTGAGACACATATGAGACTGGCTCAAGCCAGATGTTCTCTTCTTGTGAGTTATAAATTTTGATATAGTCTAGTATTCATACTCTTTAAAAAATTTGGGATAAAAGGTAGGAGGAGTGGATCTATGTTAGAGCAGAAGGACAGGCAGATATCCTCACATAATGGCCAAGCAACATAGAAACAACTTAATTCTGCGGACCTTGGTTTCATCATTTGCAAAGCAAAGAGGTAGTAGTGGCTATTCCAGAAAAGGAAGAACACACACACCAAGGCAGGTGAAGCATTTAGCAGATTTGGGACACACAGGGAGTGTTCAGTAAATGTTAAACATTTAGCATTACCTTTAGTCCTTAGCTACCTAGCATCCGAGTTTCACCTTGACTGTTACATCAAAACTGCTCATTCCTTTGAGCATTTGGGGTCATTTGCTTTTTCGCCCTCCTGGCTCAGTTTGCAATTGCTAATCCCTCCTTCATTCTCAAAACTCTGTCCTTGCCTGGTTCCCGGGTAGGCTTCCTACCTCTCCACCTAGTTCTTTTTTCTGTGTTTGTCATTTTCCCGTGTTCACTGGTGAGTGGGGTACTCTCCTAGGTGCTGACCCCTGACTCTTGTTTTACCTGTGTCTTCATGGTGATCCAGTTCTCTGTCACAGGGCTGAGCCCATGAAACCTGGAGCCTCATTCCTATCTTGCCTAGTGGGACCTCCACCTTGAACTTGACATCTGGTCATCATTCAAGATCAGGCCTGCCTTCATCTTCTCTGAGTTGGTGATGCTCAGAGATCCAGTTTAGAAACCTGCTGGCCGGGTGCCCTGGATATCCCCTCTAGCTTCACATCCTGCCGAATAGTCCCAGAAACCAGTGACTTCCTTATTCCATATGGCAGGTCACCTCTCACCCAAGCTATTGTGGAGCCTTCGATTTGCTGGATCTTCCTCTCTTCTTCACCTTCAAATCCACCTTCTGTGAAAATTAGCATCTGGCCATGTCTCCCCCGTACCTAAATGTTTTCAAAATATGACCAAGCCTGGTAGCATGATTCCCCCATCTTTGCTCTTCTGAACACTCCTGGGCTCCCATTTACAACACCATCTATCTGAGTCCATTGCTCCCAAGAAGTCAGAACTCATTTCTGTCTTTGTATATGTTCTCACATCTGCCCACCATGTTCCCGTCTACCATGTTTGCCTGAAAATTTCCATTTATCTTCTAACTCTCAATCCAGATGTGTCTTTCTTCTAGGTCTCCTTTCCCTAACTGCCACTGGCTCTGTGCCTCTGGGTCAGGGTCTCTGGGTCAGGGCCCCTTCCATGGGTATCCATAATACTCCACGTGCAGCTCTATTTCTGCATATCCAACTTGCTGCACAATTACAGTTGAAATTATTTTCAACTTTGGGTCAGTGAAATCAAAGTTGAAATTATCTTCAACTTTGGATTGTGAGTTCCTTACTTTGAGGGTTAGAGTTGGGTTTATTCCTATTTCAGTCCCCAGTGTTTAACATGGTATGTAATATATATAATAGGCACTTAATATATTAAGGAGTACTTGAATGAATAAATGAATGAAGGATGAATGAATGAATGAGTAGATATGCATCATGTTCATTACTTATGCACAACCATTGCTATACTAGATTTTATTGCTATACTATATTTTGCGATACTGGGGGTTGAACACGGGGAGGGGTGCATTCCTCCTCTGAGCTACACCCCCAGTCCTATTTTTTATTCTTTATTTTGAAACAGGGTCTTACTAACTTGAGGAGAGCCTCACTAAGTAGCTGAGGCTGGCCGAGAACCTGGATCCTCCTGTCTCAGCCTCCCAAGTACTGGGATTACAAGCGCGTGCCACCATGTCTGGCTACTCTACTAGATTTAGCCTATTCTGTGAAGAGTCAATATTTGTGTGTATATTTAAGAAAAAAAATATAAACTCCACATTGGCATAGTTTCCTCTTGCCCCCAAATCTTTTAGGTGTGAAATAGGAGAAAAACAAGATGTGAGGATTTCACAGTTCTGAATACACTAAATTAAAACACCCAGGAGTGAAGATCACCTTTGGAAAATGTCTCCTTACACATCCCTTTCCATTCCCATGCTAGATCTATTCCACTGGGCAATGCTTAGAGTGGATCACTGTACTTGGTAGACAAGTCCACGACAGTATCTATCTTTAGGTCTACACTTTAGCTCATGACTCCTCGTGCATCCACAAGTTCCTTGAAAATCAGTCTAGAGATTACGCATCTTTCTGTCTTGTGGACCGAGAACAGTTTTTGGTCCGTAGTAGCTCATTATGAACGTGTTTAATGGATGTGAAACTTCTCTGAGGCCAGGTAGTGGTCAGGGAGGAGACAGAGTGCTTGTTTTTAAATTCATGGACACAGTGGTCCATGGAACAGCCCTCCGTGGGCCAGAAGGAGTTTGCGGGATGTGGGATATGGGAATCACGTCCCGATGCATCTGTAAACAGAGAGCATGAGTGTGTGATGTGTAGCTGGACTGGAGAAGGAGTGAGCTGGGCCTGGAAGGAACTCAGCGTTGCGAGTCAGAATCATAAAGGCGAGAAGCCACTCTCAGGTTCACAATAACTCCCATGACATCCACCAGCTATCATTTGTGGATAGTTGGGCCTGCAAGCATGTAGTATGTTTTATATACCTTCTTATTAGTGCATCAAATAGGTCTGTGCCATAGGTGTTGGTAATTGTTTGGATTTAGGATGGCCTCTCTAGCCCTCGAGGAAACAAGCTAGTGATGTTGGAAGTGGGCTTGGTGGCTAAGGAGGTGTCCCTGGGGGTGTGGCCTTGGGGAATCCATCCTTCCCCTTGTTCCCTCTGTGCTTCCAGCCTCCATGATATGAAAGTGGAGGCTTGTGCTTTCTCCTTCTCTCTGCTTCTTGCTGCCATGACTGAGTTCCACAGACCAGGCCTGGCATGGACTAAGTCTCAAAAATCTCCAAAAGCTCTGAGCAAATGAATCCTCCTTCCTCTGAGTTGTGCAGTCAGTTATTTTGGATTTCAGCAGTGAGAATGTTGACCAAGACAGTATCCTTGTGATGAAAAACTGAGGCTTCAAAAGAGGTGATTTTGCCACTTGAGGTAACAAAACTCTATAGGACTTGAACTCAGGCCTCCGGGGCTGGCACTTCAATGCCACTGCACTACAAGAAGATCCTGGTTAGACTTCTGCATCCTCCAAGGCCATAGAAACGCTGTTTTGAACAAGTGAACTAATGGGGTCTCAGTTCCCTCATATATAAAATTAGCAACATTAACACTCATCTAGCAGATTGTTTTGGATGATTCAAATAATTCATATGAAACATTTAATGCATTGTGTGGAACACAGCAGACAATGAATACGGGGGCTATCAATAATAAATAATTAGCTTCTCATACTGGAAGATTTCAATCTGAATACATGGATGGGACCTTAAAAATCAAGCCCACCCCCAAATTTGAGTTATCACCTCACTAGATTCATGAAACTGGAAATAGAGAAATGATGTACAATTCCAGCAATATCAACATTATTATTTTCATTTTTCCCCGATGCTGTCAACTTGTTATTTGTGCTATTTCTTAGAATAATAGAATTTATTCAGGCAATTTATCCTTAATACAAGTGATATAAATGGGGCTATGTAGTGCTTATATATCATGCTAATAATGCCAGTTCGTCCTTTTTTTTTTTCTCCCGCTTTACAAATGGAGACATTGATTTCCTACTCTGTCCTGTCTTTTATTACTTCTTCTGCACTGAGGTCATCTCTGTTCACTGCCTACACTGGATTCTCAGAGCTGAAATGGTGTTTCCTGCTACTCAACAACATTTTTAAAGCATCTAGCGTGTACTTCCTTTGACATTGTGTATATTGGAGAGGTGTAAGAGAGAAGAAAACAATATACTTACTCTCCCTGACTTTATCTTAAATCCATTAGTCAATATATATATACATAGCTTATGATTTATGGACAAATGTAGAGTTTTATGCTGGGACCTTCTGTGGTAGGATCAAAGGGATGCCAAACATGGAACCACTATACACAGCCTTATCCCGCCCCCCCCCCTTTCTCTGTTACCTTCATCTATGGTTTTAACCCCTAAGGACCTCTTGATGGCTCCTCCAACTATAACTTCTAGCCCTGATATTTCATTGGAACTGGAAATGCATTTTTTGTACTTATTTTCAGTCCCCCGTGTTCATGAATATCTCATAGTCACCTTTCAATCACAGCGTCTGGAGTTGAAATCCACATCTCCCATCCCACCCCAGTCTGTGCTGGAACTCATGTACTCTCACACACAGATCTGCAAGCCAGCACTGAATTGCTGGTCATTGCTCCCAAACGGAGCCCAGTTGGTGATCAATTCCCATCAATGAACTTGTCTAGTATTTCTTGAACTTGATCTGGTGTCTCTATTTCCTGCAAAGATAAAACCAGGTAATAATAGCAACATAGAACTGGGATCAACCTATTTTGGGGCAGGAGGATTTGTGGGACTGATTCCCATTGTGCTTCAGACAGACATTCAGGGGTGGGAGCCAAGATAAGGGAATTAAATGTGCAGATGGGGAAAAAAGCTAATTTGGGTAGATAAAATGGAAAAGAGTCAGCAAGACGGGGGGATAAGACAGATTCAAGGGATGAAGATGTAGGAGGTAGGAATGATCTCTGAACATGTTTAGGATATTACGTATTATGTCTATACACTTATGAACGAAGCTCAAGAAGATCTTGTTTGAAAAAATAGGGGAGGGGGGACCAGATATGATGGCTCACACCTATAATCCCAGGACTTGGGAGGCTGAGTCAGGGGGATTGCAGGTTTGAGGCTAGCCTCAGCAACTTAGGGAGACCCTGTTTCAAAATTGAAAAGGATTGGGGATGTAGCTCAGAGGCAGAATGCCCCTGAGTTCAACCTCCAGTAACAACAACAACAACAAGAAAAATAGAGGGGGACTGTATTTTAAGGGTCTGAAATAGAGAATAATGAATGAGGTTTTGGTAGGTCATCTCTATGAAACTGCGTGACCTTGGGCATATCTCTTTGACCTTGAACATGTTGATGGCCTCTGTGGGACTTAATTCAGCTCCTGAGCCTAAGAGGTTTGGATCAGATCTCTCCTAGAACTTCATGCTTTCAAACAGCCAGAGTTCTGTGATGAGGGAGACTTGGGTGAAAAGTGTTAACAGTTAAAAATGGGAGATGATCAAGTCAACTCAGAACTGGGCTGAATTATGTCTCGAACTACAGTGTATTCTCACTGAAATATAGAATAATAATGAGTCTGGTATTAATATAGTCTGGCTTAAGTATAATACTAATCTAAACAAAATTATATTGAGGGAAAATGATGTTTATAAAGTACACTATCAAGACGGACTCTGGAAAAGGGAAACTAAACCTTATCTAAATAGTTTTTTTCCTCTATTGTCACCTTCATTTTACAGTATCATTATGTTTTCCAGCCTGGTAGGTGAATCTCAAAATCTGCTTCATGATTCAGGTTTATAACTTTTTTTCCTCCCAGATAGAATGTGTATTTTTTTTTTCACTTACAAAAAATGAATAGGTCACGTGTTTTCTCTTCTCTGGCAAAGAAATAAATATAGCAAAGTTTCTCTGCTCAATTCCAGTTTCTTATTGAAAAAATGTTTAATATGTTTTAATAAATAAATGAATATTTAAAATATTCATTTACTTTTTGAACAAAGTTTTATCATGGATCTCTTATGTGGAAGTAAATACTCCTTAAAACAAGCTAAATGCACATCTTTAATAATTTAAAGTCGGAGGGGCAGCCATGTGTAAAATAGGTGTATGTTCACATAATTGACTACAGTATTTTGCTACATGGTTAAATGCATGATTTCCCCTAATAGAATGCCATTGTGGTCTACATCACATTTTCTAGTTCATAAAAGTCAAATGAGCTGTGACCATAGTCTCCCAAACTTAATGGAAAGTTCATTTTGTGACTTCTGAGTTTAAATTGTGTCTTTCTAGGATGAATCAATAGATTTAGAACACATTAATGGATCACATCACCAAAAGGTCTAATCCTGAGTGACTAAAATGGTAGATCTAATTCAGATTTATTGCTTTTCTAGCACGTTGGACCAAAAGGTCTTTAATCTCTGTAATAGCATAATGGATTTGAATTAACTAAATAATGCTCACCTGGTACGGATCATTCAGGGTGTCCACACAGTCACCGGGCACTGTGCATTTCCAGTTTTAGGGGGAAGGGATGGGAGATGAATTTCATCTTTGCAAACCAACCCAAAAAGTAAAACCACATGTCAGTAGAGACTCTTTTAGGAGTTCGTGGAACATTTTTTTCCCCCTGTATGTGAGATGCTTGCTAGTACAACAAATTTATACACCACTCTGCCAACACTCTTAGCCACAACTGCCTATCAGAAGGTTATCAAGGCTAGAGAGAAAGCACATAAGTTATGTCCAGGACTGTGCAAACACTCTCCAATACAGTCATAAACCATAGCTGGAATGTTCACCGGCAGCCAAGCATTCAGGGCTTCTGACCTTGGACAAATAGCTTGGGGCAGTGGAAATACCCAGACCCAGAGATGGCACCAATAGAAAGATGCCAATGAAGACATTCAGAGGGTGATGGCAGTGAACTCTGGTGCGGGCATCCCCGGAAGCAGAGCCCATTGCTGCTGTTATCTCAGGGAACACCTTGATTCTGAAAGACAGAGAAAGAGCTTGAGGCTACCCGATCCTTCCGGAAAGAGGAGCACAACATATTAAAATTGGAGCTGCTGCCTCAAGAAGGTCAGAATGCTCCCTAGGACCAGAGGTGGACAGTTCTTCCTGCATCTATTACCCCAGCCCTTTCTCAGCCCTTTTACGGTATGCCCTTGAAGCCAGCAACTTAAAGTTGGAAATGTAGCAGACTGACCTGATACACTGATATGAGAGAGAGAGAGAGAGAGAGAGAGAGAGAGAGAGAGAGAGAGAGAGAGAGCAGGAAAGGAGAGGAGAGAA
Source organism: Graphiurus murinus (assembly GCA_004027655.1). Lineage (NCBI taxonomy): Eukaryota > Metazoa > Chordata > Mammalia > Rodentia > Gliridae > Graphiurus > Graphiurus murinus. The sequence goes on along the minus strand of PVLC010020256.1, from coordinate 16,416 downwards.
CAGGAGAGGAGAGGAGAGGGAAATCAAATGGTGTGGGCGATCCCACCTGCTGGACCATCAGTTTTGCAATCACACGACATATGGATTCCTAAAAATCACCACACTATGTAATATCATATACATGTGATTTTATGGGGAAAATGGGAAATGGGATGAGAGGCACCATGCTCCCATCATTCACCAGTGACATTTTACAAACAGAGGGACGTTATAAACACGGTGGCATGGTTTGACACATTAGGTGATTGAGACATACATAGCAGTGCTATGATGATAGCAGTCCACTTTGAAGAATACTAGAAGTTTGTCCAAGGAAACAGATTATCAAAGTGGACTGGTTGCTGTGTTGGGACAGGATGGGAGGGGAGTCTTGAGTCAGAAGCAGGTGAGGCCCCAGGTGATAGATTTATCTGGGCTTTGCCGATGACATCAAACACAAGAAATATGAATTTCACATCGAGCTCAAATTATTCACAGCTAGATCAATTCATTGTGACACATTTGCCCTTTCAAAACCAGTATTGAAGAACTGAAGATGCTTCAGAGAGACCGACATGGGAGGCCATTGAGGAAGGTCCCCACATGAATCAAGTTCCTCATGGCATGCGACCAAGGTTCCCCTGCCTTCAATGCAAGCCAGCTCCTACACCTTGCATTCAACTGAAATAAGACACAATAAAAACAAAAACATGTTTTGAGTTGGGAGGAAACCCTAGCTATGTCAGATCCTTAAAGAATTTCCAATATGGCACCATCCTGGTGAAGGCGAAGTTCCTTTGGGTAATTTTGCTTTACACATTAATTCAGAACCTGACTTCAACATTATTGTGTCCACACCAGTTTGGTTTCTTATCTCCAGTATGTATACCCGGAGATAATTTTATCCTAGCAATCAAAAACCGTCCAGGGTAATACCTGATAACTCGGAGAGATCAGCCTTGATTTGATCATTTGATCTGATAACTCAGAGAGATTGGCTGTGATTTGATCATTTAGTGTTATCCATGTTAACCCGATGGCCTTCCTATCAGCTTTGAAGGTGTGTTGAGGTTATTTAACCTACCCTCCTTGTTTAATAAAGAAGCACATCAAGCCTTGGAGGGGAAAAGACTTTCCTCAAGAAGTTAAGACAAAAGTAGTTTTACAAATGACCCAGAATATGTCACTCTTGGGCTTTCTTACAGAAATGTTTAAGGGCGCTCTCTCTCTCTCTCTCTCTCTCTCTCTCTCTCTCTCTCTCTCTCTCTCTCTCTTTCTCTCTCTGTGCCCCTCCCCCGAGTCACTTTCTTAGCTGAGTTTGGGGGTGCATGCCTGTAATCCTAGTACTTGGAAGGATGAGATAGAGAGATTACAGGTTCAAAGCCAGCCTCATTAACTTAGGCCCTCAGCAACCTAGCAAGACTCTGTTTCAAAATATAAATTAATTAATTAAAAAGGCTCAGGGTATATCTCAGGGGTAGAATGCCCCTGGGTTCAATCCTCAGTACCAAAAACCAAACAAACAAAATAAACAAAAAACAACCAATCAACATAAACCACTTTGTTGAGGTATAATTGTATAATTGACATGCACTGTAGATATATACATATATATCGACATATACATATCTGTCTATGCATACACACAGCCTGCTATGTTTAGAGACAAATATATACCTATAAACCATCCCCCATTCAAGGTTATATATTTGTATTTACTTATCACCACCAAAAGTTTCCTCTGTCCCCTTTATTTTATTTTGATGTTTATATTGGTTTTTCTTTTGTGGTAAGAGCACTTAACCTAAGATCCATCCTCTTAGCAAATTTTAAAGCATACAATACAGTAGTTTTAGCTACAGCCTCTCTCTGTTGTAAATTGGATCTCTGGAACTTTTCATTACTGAATCTTTGTACCCTTTGAGAACTCCTTCCCATTTCTCCATCCTTCCAGACCCTGGGAACCACCATTCTACTCCTGGTGAACTTGACTATTTTAGATAAGGCCCTAGAAGTGGGGTCACTCAGTATTTGTCCTGTACTGTCTTATTTCACTGATGATAATGTCCTCCAGGTGTGCCCCTGTTGTTGCAAATGGCAGGATTTCCTTCTTTTTCAAAGCTAAATAGTATTCCCTTGGATTAGGTATTGCTTACTTTAGCTGTTGCTCCATCTCGATTGCTTCTGCATCTTGGTTGTTGTAAGGCAGCAGTGAGATCTCGTTGATACCTTACCTTCAGTTCCTGGGGATAGATGTCTTCCTACCTGCTTTATAAAACACACAAACAGAAGTGCTGACAAGGAAGTGGAGGAAAGCAACCTTATGCACAGTTAGTGGGGATATGTAGTAACACAGCCACCCTGGGGAACAGTTCAGGGGTGCCTCAAAAACCCAAAAATAGATTTACCCCTTGATCCTGCAGACCCACTCCCCAGCCATCATTTTATCTGCTGTATTACCTCCTAAAAAAGCCACCTGCCTGCATCTGATCCACGCATGCCCTCAAAGAAAAGTCATATTTATTCTCAACGAGACAGCAACTCTACTTTTTCTATTTTTTTCCAAGAATAACTGACCAGCCGCCATGCAAACTGATATGTGTAACTTGACGCCTTGTCCAATGACTTGCTTCTTCTAGTCTCCACACATGTCTCAGTAGATACGGGGAGGACCAGTGATCCCAATTCTATTGATGTTGGTGCTACTCACCCCAGAGCTTTTGCCTACTCCCTTCCACACATTCTTATCTCATTTTTCATCAGATTCCTCAACAAGGTAAATGTTCACAACTTTCACTTATCCTGTGCTATAGTTGGGAAATTGGGGACACAGAATTTGCTTATGTGGAACTAGGGTATGAACCCAGGAGCCTACTACCTTGGAGCTACACCTCCAGCCCTGTTTTGCTTTTATTTTGAAACAGGATCTTGCCAGGTTGATGAGAGTAGCTATAACTTGCTGAGGCTGTCCTCAAACCTGTGATTCTCCTGTTTCAGCTTCCCAAGTCCTGGGATTATAGGCAGGAGCCACCATAGTGGGCTAGAATATGGTTTTGGATCAAGTCATCTTGTGAATTCCATTTGGAACATGATCATTCATCCAGATAGATTAGTGACAGTATCTGGGAGCTGGGGGAAATCACATATGTTCTGGTTTACTCGAGAAGGTTCTAGAAGCTACAGAAACCATGAGGCTTTTGGAAAAATTATATTAAATAAAAATAACAAAATCCACCCAACCTACAAAAACAGACCAAATCACTGTTTTGTTAAACTAGGAAGTAATGTTCTACCAAAGTATTTAATTCTAAGCACAGAAGTGTGAACCTCCACCCTGGTGGGGGAAGTGTATGACTTTGGGGATGGATTCTCAGGTGCATCTACAATGTCCTTAAAACTGGGCTGTTCCTGGGTGAAGAAAAGGCAATCGAGTCAAGATATTCTAGATTGCACATAACAGGAAGGGGTTGATTTCTTTATCATGCCATTAATTGAGTTGAGCGCCTTCACAACAATGCCTACTCAGGGAGCGCGTCGTGTGTGTGGGTGTTGGTGCGGTGGGTGAGCTTCCATCAACCCTTCGCCTTCCACAAAGAGGACATTCCAGAAGAAAGGAGATGAAAGGGGAAATGCATAAATGCGTGATAACACATGATTACGTTTTGACCCCAGAGATTGTTAACCTTCAAAGCCACCGCCGCCGTAGCACAATATTATTAGCAATAAAAGGAATTTGCTTTGCCCTTTTTTAAATTACCATAAACCGATTGACTGAGACAGAATGATGTTAATATTTAAGAAGTAGGACACTAGATTCTATTATCTCAGAAGCTCTGTCACCGGGCCCTCTCTGTAGTCCTGTTATCTAATTATTGGGCTTAAATTGCATTAGTGTGCTGGCAATTTGTCTATCCCTGGAAAAGTAATTGACATTTGGGTTACCGCTTCGTATTGGGGAGACTTGCTAGCTAGTTCCGAGGAGTCCTCTTCTGTCAGGACAGATTAGCGTAATGTCACCTGGAAGAAAGAGAGGCTCTGTGTTTTAAGGTATGCTGCCTCGGTAGCCGCTCGCAATTTGGTATTAAAATTTCGGGTCTGTATCAAAGCTGATAAGTCACCTGAGATGAAATTGAACAAGGTTGTCGTGACAAAGTAATTAATGGCGTTTTTTGACTTTCAGATGACTTTAGCGGAGGCTTACTTATTCCGTCCCTCTGCCTCTGCCGCCATGTTTATAAATATGTATGCACATTTACAAAACATCTTTAACTGTTGTCAGATGTTTTTGCGGGCCGGGGATTTATGGTCCCTCTGAATTAAACAGCGCCAGGTACACTTGGTATACAGCAGTGATCTGGCATTGACGGTAAAGGCTGTGACTGTCTATAATATTTCAATCATATTGCTTCTCCTGATACTACATGTGGTTAATAGTTTCTCTCTCTCTCTCTCTCTCTCTCTCTCCCCCTCCCTCCCTCTCTCTCCCTCCCTCCCCCTCCCTTCCTTCTCCTCTCCTCTCCTCTCTTCTCTTCCCTTCTCCCTCTCCTCTCCTCTTTCTCTGTATAAAAATTAAAAGCAATATGATTATCCTATTTCTAGACTTCTGTGTGTATGGTATTGGGGACTGAACCCAGAAGCATTCAACCTCTGAGCCATATCCCCACCCTATTTTATTATTTATTTTGAAACAGGGTCTTGATAAATTACCCCACACACTGCTGGCCTTGAGCCTGTGATCCTCCTGTCTCAGCCTCCCAAGTGCTGGTATTACAGGCGAGCATCTCTGTGCTGGACTTTTGGAATTTTTTTTTTCTGCCTACCTGTTTGGGTTTGTTTTAGAAGACAGTTAGGAGCCCTAAAAAAGATTCTGCGCTACCCTTTGAGGAAGAGTTCATGAGCTGAGACCATTCTTTGATAGTGGGAAGGATGTACCCAGAGAAAATGGGTGGTTTGGCCCCTACACTCCCGCATCTGAGAGTAACAGGCTCCTTTTGCATGGATCAGATGGGTAGACTGGAGTCACCTCAACAATAGGTAAGCGAAATGGCCAGCAACCGTTTTCCTCAGTTAGAATACAGATGATGCATCTTGAAAGCATTCAGACATCATTAACTAGTTGGTATTTCTATCAATAAGGCCCAGGTCAGGTGTAATACAGGACATAACTTCTTACCTGTTCCCTCTCCTGGACCTCATCTCTCCCCTGGGTTTCTCTGGCTCTGTGGACTTCTACCAGCAAGCCCTTCTTGCTGCTGGGACACTGTGCATGGTCTTATTTCTACCTGGAGTGTCCTTTCCTGCCCTCCCTACAGAGCTAGTTCCCTGGAATCCTTTAGAAACCCATTCACTGTTACTTCTCCCAAAGCCCCTTCTCTATTACCTCTTGCTTTGTCCTGATCAGTCTCAATCTTGGCTTGATGGCTCCTTCCCCGGTTCCTAGTGTAATAAACTGACACGTGAATGTCTTTCCCTGCCTTCCCTCTGATCAGCTCTCCTCTCTGGAACTCCAGCTCTATGAGGACAGAGGCATCTCCTGCCTTAGTGGCTGCTCTGCTCAATGGGTTTGCTGAATATAGTAAACCTTTCCCACATTTTATCCACAATCATTTGTTAAATTTTCTAGTTTGAAAGAGCTATTAGGAAGTTACAAAGACCACATGAAGGGTTCCTGGGTTCTGCACACTCAGCTTCCCCCAATGGGAGTGTCACCTAAGAACAGAAGAGCCTGAACCTCAGGAAGGTCGGTAGCTTTCCTTTTTTCACGTGGACAGTGGCTTCGGCAAGCAGCTCTCATTCATTGAATATCTTGCAATTTTGTAATTCTTTTGTATTTCTTTCCCTTCCTCTGACATTCCCATCAAGGATGCCATCAACTTAAAAAAAAAATACTTTTATCAAGCCAGACATGGTGGTGCATGCTTGTAATCCCAGTACTTAGGAGGTCGAGACAGGAAGCTCACAGGTTTGCAGCCAGCCTCAGCTACCTAGTGAGGCCCTCTACAACTTAGTGAGATCCTGTTTCAAAAAAAAGAATAAAATATAGGGCTGAGGGCATAGCTCAGAGGTAGCATGCCCCTGGGTTCAATCTCTAGTACCGCAAGAAAAAAAAGTTAAAAAAATAAAAATAAATAAAAAATACTTTTATTGGTACATTTTAATTATACATTATAGTGAGGTTCAAAATAATACAAACATCCACGCACGTATTTTTTGGTGTACTTCCCTCTGCATAACACTTGAAATTTTAGCCACAGAAATTAGGCAAGAAAAGGAAATTAAAGCGATACAAATAGAGAAGAAGAAGTAAAACTGTCTGTAAGTGGTATCCTAGGTTTAGAAGACAAAAAAGAAAAAAAAAAGACCAATAAAACTCAACCAGAAGCCTTCTAGACCTGATTAAAAAAATCAGCGAAGTAGTTAAGTACAAAATCAACTTACAAAAATTGATAGCTTTTCTATACTGAAAAATAAATCTGGAAAACAATTTCATTCACAATAGTTTTGAAAAATACTTAGAAATGAACTTAACCAAGAAGGAAAACAAAACAAAAAACTCTACAATGAAAAATAGAGAACACTGAAGAAGGAAGCCAAGACCTTAGAAGATGGAAAGATCGCCCATGTTCTTGGAAAGGCAGAACCAATATTGTCAAAAAGCTCATCCAGTCACCAGTAATCTAGAGACTCAATGCAGTCCCAAGTCAAAATACCAATGTCATTCTTCACAGACCTAGAAAAAAAATAGTCATAGAATTCATAATGGAAGCACAAAAGACCCAGAATATCCAGGGCAACTCCAAGCAATGGGAGCTATACTGGAAGCATCGCAGTAGCTGATTTGGAATTGTACTACTGACCTGTAGTAACACCAACAGCTTCTTAAGCACACAGCTCTGGTTTTGCATCTCCAGTACAAGCACATTGCCATATATTTTATTCTTAAAATGGTGAACTGAAATGTCATCAGAGAGCCCCCCCCCCCGCCTCAGTGCATGAATTTGCTTAAAGAAAATAAAGTTTAGAAAGTAAACCCTCGGGCCTGGGTTTGGAGTTGCTTAGGAAGTTTTCCCCGTGCACACTGCAGCTGAGGCCCAGCACACACCTGCCCACCAGGCCTGCGGCGGGAGTGGCCCGTGACAGTAATCAGAATTAACCCGGCTGCTGATGGATCGTTCAGCCTCCTCTCCTCTTCCCTTCAGCCTGCTAATGCCGTTAGTGTCTTTGGAGGCGCACCGTTGCTCAGTGGAGCGTTTTGCATAAGGCACACTTTATCTTTTACCTCCCAAGAAATAGCAGTTAATGCAATCTATAGGAAGCCGTAAATGAGGCCGATAAAATTACCTGGCAGCCCAAAGGTGGCCGCACTCATTTATCTCAGCATTGTCTGCAAGGTAAATGACAAGATTAGGAACAGACAATCTGTGTGACAGACGTGTTACCTGGAAGGCTGGAATCAAGGTGGGTTTCTGTTCTCCCACTTTGGTCGAGGAGGTGGTTAGGAGTGGGCTGGGCAAGAAGGGGCGATTCAAGGAGAAATCAGTTCCTGAAATTGTTATCCCCGGGCCAACACATCCCAAAGAAATAGATTGACAATGCTGATTTAATTATTTACCTTGGTGAATAATGGCGATCCTCCCATTTGGTATAGACTTTGGAAAGGTGACAGTAGAGACAGAGTTTAAGAAAGCCCCACTTCTCTTCTTGCTTAGTAATTTTCTCCTTAACATTAGAAGGGTATGGTAATCCCTAATCTCTCTTTGAATTACAATGTGTGTGTGTGTGTGTGTGTGTGTGTGTGTGTGTGTGTGTGTTTGCACCCTAACATTTCTTTTTAGTTTTTCCTCAAAGAAACAAACAATATAAAATAAAATGTAATCATTATAATAGATAATGTAAAACATGTCATATTTTGTATTACAATCATATAAAGAGCATTATCTCATTTTTCTATTATTCTTTGTGAATTTCTTTCCTTTTTTATTTTCTTAGTTTCATCTCATCTAATATATGTAAGCTTCCTGGCATGAGGGCCAGGGCAAAGTAGGCAATTGGCAGACAAGACAGACATGAATGAGCATGAAGACTCTGACCACACAGAGGCACTGAATGCATCTTCCAAGACTGAGGTCTCCACCAGTCTCTTCCCAAACCAACCCTCTTTCCTCCTGAGATTTTCCCAGCAATCATGGAAGCCAAGTGTGGAGCCCTTGGGCCTCTGGGGGTGAGAGGCGAGCTGCCAGATGACTGGGTTCTCCTCTGGCCTGGACACCAGGTGTGACCCCCATGATGCTCAGGTCACTCCAGCCCCAAGACCTTCCCATTGCTGGTCCTGCAGCGATGCCCAGGAATCCAACATCCCAGGTGTGAAAGCTTGCGCTGCCTCTTATGAACTCTTTATTTTATTCTTGCATAAGCATCTGCTACATCAGTGACAGAGCTCCTATTTCTGTCCTTTGGGATCTTTTTTTTTTTAATAAATGATTTTATTTTCTTCCTCCAGATAGGAGCACTACAAAGTTAGAAAATTTACAAAGGTTTGATAGTAATTCTTCATTTTTCAAAGGCTGGAGCACAGGGGTTTCAGCTCCGGAGTCCTCAAGATAAGTGCACAACAGTCCCACAGGGACTGGGTCAGTGCGACCCTCCCTCCTCCCCTCAGCAAAGCCCAGGTCTGCTTTGTTTTCTGTCTCGTTTCAAGAGGACCGGTGTTCCTGCTGCAGAGTGGAGACTCTTGGTGTTACACGATAAACCAAACCACGTGGAGGGAAGAGGGTTCCTTTGGTTTTTACATTGAGAAAGAAGCGTATGGTGCCCAGCCACCTGCTTGTGCTGGAAGCCAGGGAGGGCGAGAATGCATCAGGCAGCAGGCTTGGGAAGGGCTTTTTTCTGTGTTCCTGCAATGAGGTTCTTCCTTTGTCAGAGCCTTGACTTCAGCAATTAGTTCTGGAAGCTTTTACATGTGCTAGAAATGCTTTAAAGCAGCTAGAAGGGACAGAGAATTCGAATAACTGTGACTTCAGCAACACCCACCCTCTGTGGTTCAGGTCAGGCTGACATGGATTCCCAACTGGGCACAGCCTTTTTCTGGCTTTCAGATTAGGATAGCTAACTGTTAAAAAAGGAAAATGAGACTGGCATGGTGGCGCACACCTTTAATACCAGTACTTGGGAGACTGAGACAGGAGAATTACAGGTACAAGGACAGCCTCAGCAATTAGTGAGATGCTGTTCCAAAATGAAAAATAAAGTAAAATAGGGCTGAGGGTATAGCTCAGAGCTACAATGTCCCTGGGTTCAATCCCCAATATCAATAAAAAATAAAAATAAAAAGCAAAGATATGTATACCATTTGCAGTAGGAAGCTGTTTTACAAATTAACAAGGAGCTGATCAAATATATTATGTCCCATTCACTCAATAGTACAAGTTTAAGAGTGAAAAAAAAATCTTTCGGAGGTATTGACACTGACAGATATCTAAAATACACTGTTAGTTGGAAAAAAAGGATATTCTATAATTTTGTGTTTGTGTATATATGGTTTATAAACACTTATATCTAAAATATATGTAGAAACATTATATAAATAACATACCATACATTTTTAAAATATACAAGATATATACTACATATTTACAAATACACACACACAGATACGCATGTGTGTGTGTCTGCACTTATAAAATAAATATTCACCAATATGATACTGGAATAATCTTGTAGGCTTTTAAAATTGAAGCTTTCCACATAGATGACATATTTTCAAGTGTTCTTTTCCCAAAGAAATGTGCCATATTTTTAATCTGGAAAAAAAATAGTAAGAAAAAGAGGCCAATAGTAAAGAAAGCCCTGTGTTATTAATGGGGCATTGGAGAGCCACCTACTTAGAATAATCGTTTTGCATAATGAAGCAGACCTGGAAGGCCTCTCCTGTTAAGAGGTGGACCTGCCAATGTCACATTCGCTGCTGTGGTCAGTTGGAGGCCTCCCTGCTCACGACCCTGCCACCTTTTAAAAAGCTAGGGGCATCTTTTGAGCCCAAAAGGACCTCATTGGAGACTATAATCCTCAAATTGTAAGTCTTGTCACTGACTTTAATTTCTATTTATTACTATATATTTGCATTTTAGCACAACAACTGCAGGCATTTTATATATTCTCTCTCTCTCTCTCCTCAACACATCTTATTGCTGGAGGGAGGGCAGTGGAATGGGCCCTGTCCTAAACCTGTAACTATTCATGATTAGTGGCCTTACAAAGGTGCCTGTGATGGATTGTGTGACCTTGGTGACTTTGGTGGGTGAATGAGGTTTGGGCTTTCCAAAGCCCTGGCCTCGCTCATAGCCTGCCTGTGACCACCTGCCTCAGCAACCTTCTCAGCTGCATTGGAACGAGCATCCCCGTTTCTCTCACTGCTTGGCATCTCATTGTGGGTGATGGGGGCCAATCCTCCACTCTTGGTGCTTCTGAATGACCAGTCCTTGCTGGGGAGTTGCATAACTCATCCCGGCATCTCACGACCCATATATAAACCATATGTGAACTCTACAGCTAGTACTCCGTGCTCTTATTTCAATTTGAGAAAAAGAACAAATGATATTAGGTAGTTTAAATTATTCCATACTTAGGAACAAAGTCTAGGACCATGAGATGCCCCTCTTGTCCAGGTGGCTATTCCAAAGATCCTCATCTGTCCCCTTGGTAATCCCATGGAGCCTCATCTGTCCCCTTGGCTATTACAAGGAGCCTTATCTGTCTTCGTGGCTGTCACACAGAGCCTCATCTTTGGGCCCTTTTGTCTCTTGTGCTCAGTCCCCATTAGTACTCTCAATCTCTCTCTCTAAGACAGGGCGTCCCAACCTGGGCACTATTGACATCCTGGTCTAGATAATTCTTTGTTATGGAAGGGAAGGGGCCAAGGTCCTCTTGCACATTAGGAGATTCTCAGTAGCATCCTGCTGACACCCACTAGGTGCCAACAGAGCTCACTCCCCGATCATGGTACCCACATGTGTCTGGATAGTGGCCGATGTCTCTTGGGAAGCAGAACCACCCCCAGTTGGGCACATCTGTTGCAAGCTGACATCCCATCTATTTTTCAGGCTTCCAATCTTTCCAGCAACACAATAATCTCTCTTTCCTCCAGTGGACCACGCCCCTTGTCATAGAGACAAACCCATGTGCCTGTCTGTCTGGCTCAGGCTCTCCCTCCCATTGCTCTCCATCCAAGAGTTTATTCTTCAGACTCTTCAGTGTGCATTAGGAACCTCCAAGGAGGAGAGAGACTGTGTGGGAGCCTGCATCCTTCCCTGGATTTATTTACTTGCCCGTGAACTCTTCCCTGTCTCCCGTGCACAAAGCATCTCTCAGGACCAGCCGTTGCAAACACAAGATGGAAAACATCCTGTTCCTTTCTTGCCTTTAAGTTCCTGCTTCCTCCCTCAAGTCTTGTTCTCCTCCTTCAGATGGATGGGATTTATCTTTCCTCCCCTAGGTTTATTTTAGCATCCTTTCATCCCTCTCTCCCACGTGGACTGTTTATCCTAGAGGATGATCGTGTGGGCACATCCCATTCCCCAGGTGCACGCAACACTTTGAAAGCAAGCATTCTGTCTCCGTCAGCCCAGCCTGCCTCTTGCGTGGAGAGGGGCTGTGTAACTATCCTAGAGGATTGACTCTGTTTATAACCCAGGAAGAATCAACTTGCCATTATGCCAGTTGATGACATCCGTAGGAATCATAGCAGAGTGAAATGCAGAGATAGTTCTCAAACTTGAGAGATGAAAGCCATAAAGATTTTAGGCATCTGGAATCCAGAGGTGACTTTTCTCATCTGTTTATATTCCCTCTGTGGACCTTTGGTGGGAAATGGGTATGAGACAATTGTACGTGCTGAAAGAATGGATTCTAGTTAATAGCTTCAATTTTCTCCAACCCCATTAGTTCCATCTCTTTTTGTTTATATTATTAGTATTATTCTTTTGGCACAGGAAATTGAACACAGAGGCATTCTACCTCCAAGTTACACCCCCAACCCTTTTGATTTTATTTGTTTGTTTTGAAACAGGGTCTTACTAAGTTGCTGAGAGTCTTGCTAAATTGCTGAGGCTGGCCTCAAACCCACAATCCCTCCTGTCTCGGTCTCCCAAGTACTGGGATTGCAGGCATGTGCCACCACTCCTGGTCACTTCCATCTCTTAATCCAAGCTACCATACAGGTCAAGAGGCCTCCCTCCTTCACCGGGCTTTGTTTTGATTTCTGGACTAATTGTTCCAATCTCCGGAGTGAACAACCACAGTATCCAACACACCCAAATGGGAACTCCATCCTGCAGTGTTTTAGCCCTGGCTTTTATTTCTTTTCTTTCCTTTTTTGCATAGACAAGAGACTCTCCTCTCCTTACAACCTCCAATCCATCTCCGGTGTGCGCTTGTCTGCTTCCTTTACCAAGACACTTCAAAACCAAAACGCATAGTCTTTAACCGCTGCAAATAGGCTGCTGAACGATTTATTTTCTTTTCAAATGCAGCTTCGCTTGAATGCTGACTTTTTGGAAACCTTCCCTATTTCCCTTTTTTCCCTGCCTCCAAAGCCCCCCTTTGATAACCAGGCTGCTCTTCTGGCCTTCCTACCCCTCCCTCTGGTGGTTCACCTTTTGCTCACTTAAACCGAAGCCCTTTGGTGTTGCGCTTGGGATTTCGGCAGTTCCGGTTCAAAAGCAAGCCCTCTTGAGGTAACCTGTTCTGACATAGCCGCATCTTAACACAAAGCCCTGCTGGATTAATGGGTTGGCTAAAAATGTCTCTCCGCTTTAGTCACGGTCACCTCTGTGTATGAGGCTAGCGTGTCTATTCATGTGGGGGAATTCTTTTCTTTTCCTTTTTTTTCTTTTCTTTTTCTTTTTCTTTTTCTTTTTCTTTTTTTTTAGAATTTGTCTGAATCTAGAAACAAGTGCTATTTTATTGAATGTCCCACTTTCAGAGGTATATTTGGGAACAAAAATGTTGCCCAGAAGAAGTCTGCAAACTGCTACCACATTTCCTAGACGGGAGCCGGTGTGCCTGCTCTGTATTTTAATTCTTCCGAGACGGGGAAGGCCGTTATGGAGTTGATGTTTCATACTATCTCACTGACCTCTTGATACTGAGAAAAGGTGATACACATATTTAAATATTATTAGAATGCTACTAGGACTGAGCCCTGGATGGAGGGAATCACAGAGAAATGCGGAGCAGAGTTGGGAGTGGATTTGAACTCCCTCCCCCCCCCACCCTACCACACTGCACCTGTAGCTCTAAAGGTGACTCTTATTCATGGGCGGTGGGTGATGTGCATCCCATGATGTACATCACAGCTGTTCTGGCCATCTCTTAGTGCCCTGCTTATGTCTGTGGACCAACTTACTTGTCATGTGCTTCAGTATCATGCGGGCACCTAAGTTCTTAGCAATATGCTGAATGAATGCATGATAAATCACAGGTTGTAAAGTCAGCAAGGAAAGGAGTTTGGGAATAGATGTGTCCTTCCTTTTGGTGCTATGACTATGAGCCCTAAACCAGTTATTTTATCCGATTTGTAGAACCCACAAGCATTGTCTGTCGAATATTTTTCTTCTCATGTATGCCACGCAAATTCTAAAGTCGATCACTGAGCTACGAGATGCAGGGGACCAGCCACCTGCTGTGGTTTATGTTTAATAAGAGGAAAATCTGCTTTCCCTACAGCTCGTTGACAATAGACAGCATATCGTGGTTCCAAATGGGAGGTTTTATCACTAGAATTAAGTGGTATCATCCCTGGAAAATTCCACATGCTCCCAGTATCCTTCTGCAGATACTTCATCTGTTAAAACCAAAGCCAGAATCTCTATTAAGCTTATTAGTAACTCTCAAATGGGACCAATTGAAGCAAAAAGAGGAGAAAAATCCTAATTATACTATTTCTCCTTAAGTGCCACATGCAAGAATGAATCGGGTATTAACTGTGATTTCCGACACCCGCATTAAAGGTCAGAACATAGGCACACTGGAAAGCTTCTGGAGGAGAGAGGGGCCACACCTGTGGACAGGTGTATCTGTGCATAGAGATGCAGGGTCACCCAGAGCTGCTGAGAAGTCGGGTGCTCACCCCGGGGCACAGGTCCCCAGCGGTGGGTGATGATTCTGATGTGATTTTGATACAGCGAGTCCAGGATTTATTCCCTGTGTATCAGGCAATGTCCTCTTCTGAGGGAACCACTTTGTGGAGTAAGCCCCACGGGCCAGGAACCTTTCGGTTACGTTACCTGTAAAGTGGGAGTGAGCAGCTCTCCCTGGAGGACCCATCGCGATGGCTCAGGGAAAGATCTCAGCAGGAGCCTGCACATGAACCAAGTCTTCAAGGATTAAATGTGTCTATGCACATCTGTCATCTACCTATTTTTCTTTGTCTTTTTTTGTGTGTGTTTGTGGTACTGGGGATTGAATCCAGGCGGCATTCTACCTCCCAATTAACTATAACCCAGTCCATTTTTTATTATTTATTTTGAAACAGGGTCTCACTAAGTTGTGGAGGGCCTCATTAAGTAGCTGAGGCTGGCCGCAAACCTGGATCTCTAGTTTCAGCCTCTCAAGTACTGGGATTACAAGTGTGTGCCAATACGCCCGGCTATCTACCTAGTTTTCTTTCTACCTATCTTTGTATGTCTCTACATGTATATCTGTGTCTCTACATGTACATTCAAATATATCTGTTTATCAACTCTATGTCTCTATATGCATATGCATATATAAAATTTGTTTATTATCTATCCATCTGTCATCTAGATGTCTTTATATATACGTACATATACAAATGTGCTTATATCTCTGTCCATTTGTCATCTGTCATCTCTCTCTCTCGGTATCTAAATGTGTCTATAAATCAGTCCATCTCCACATGTACACATATAAATATGTGTCCACCCTTTTATCCTCTTTTTCTCTATATACAAACTCACACACATATGATGTGTATATTTAGTTTGCTTCCTTGAAGTGCTCACTAATTTATGCATATTCACAAATATTATTGTTCCTGTCTTTATCTGCCTAAAGAATTGTGCCAAGAAAGGGTCTCTGTCTCCCTCTCTACTCCTTGCCCCCAGCAGGGACATTGGGCCCCTTCATCTTCTCTAAGACTCATATAACTCAGATCCTTTGGGTTAAGATGACTTTGTGGACACAGGAGGGACAGAAAGGAGTTAAAAGAGCTGGGTGTGGTGGTACATACCTATAATCCCAGTATTTGGGAGGCTGAGACAAGAGGATTGCAGGTTTGAGTCCAGCCTCAGCAACTTAGTGAGATTCTCAACAACCTAGCAAGATCCTGTTTCAAAATAAAATAGGGATGGTAGTGTAGCTCTAAGGTAGAAAACCCTCAGATCAATCCTCAGTACTACCCAAAACCAAGCAAACAAACAAAACCAAAAACAGGAAAGAAGAGCCTGAAAAGGAGAAATGAGAGCCCAGCATCACCCCCCCACTTCTGGGTTCCCTCAGTCACATAAATTATACCAATTTATAATTCCTTGCAGTTTGTAATTCTTCCTGTTTACATGATCCTTTTCAATCAATGAGGTCTTTTGTTTAACCAAAACAGAGCCCAAGTCCCCCAAATCCCCCAAACACTATTCTGTTGTAATATTGTTTATAGAGCTATTTCTTTCCAGAGATCCAAAGTGGTCTGTGGTGAGTATATACCATACATTTTTTCATTTAAAAATAAGACATTGAGATTGCTCTCACCCTGTGGTGGAAGATGATAAAGGAAATAAACATATTCGTCATGTCACAAGGAGCATTAGGTTTGCGGTGCTCCTCCCTGTCCCATAAATTACTTAATTGATGTGACTTGGATCCTAATGAGCATGAACTTTCTAAAATGTAACACTGTCCCCTAGGTGCTTTGTGATCTAGTCTCTGTAACTGTAATTTTAATGGCCATCAAATACCTCATTGGCTCTGTGTGTGTGTGCAACGCGGTGAGCTATTTAATTGTTGTTCTATTAGGAGGAATTAAATTTTACCCTTTTTTATTTCAAATAGTTCTCTAACGAGCATCTTTATTTCATACTTAAGAGGATTTCTTGAGGCTACATCCTCAGGGGTAAAATTACTAGATTGAGGAGAAGGAAATACTTGACATAACCCTTTGTATGTACTTCCAAGTGCCTTCCTAAAGGGTCATGCAGAATTACACAGCCACTAGCAATTTCGTGCCAATTTCTGAGCATGCTCACCAGCCTCGGGTGTTATAATGACTTTAACATTTTCCTAATAGGAACTATGTCATTGCTGTTTAATTTGGATTTCTCTAATTACTGCAGAGGTTGGCTGTTTTTATATGCCTAATCTCCGGGTGCATTTTCCTAATAGAGAGCTGCCTTGTGTTTTAACATCTCAGTGGCCCACAGAACACTT
>PVLC010020255.1:0-29459 GCA_004027655.1 Graphiurus murinus | reverse complement strand
ATAAAGAAAGTATTGTTCAATATATCCATATAGTATATCATTAAGCAAAAAACAAAACAGGAATGAAGTGTTGGTACATGGATGATGCAGTTCAAAACATTTTGCTAAATAATAGAAACCAGTCACAAAAGTTCACATATTAAATGATTCCATATATGTGAACTATCTAGAATACCTAGGAGGGGCTCAATAGACTTTTATGAGACAAAGGGAGAGAGAAAATTAGGAAAGATAGTTACAGAATTTTGCATGAACTTGAACTCTGAACATACAGATCATTTGAACATACTGACTTCCTTTTGGCATAGACTAGAATCCAGGAATATAGGGGTGGTATACTACTTGAATAGTTAATAGAAACTAGAGCTGGAGTTGAAAGAAAATAATTTAGGCCAGGATGTGATTTTTAAGTCAATGGATATTAAAGTTCACATACAGATGAGATGAGTTAGTGTCTGATATTGAAAGTATCGTTTTACCTAACATAAAGCTGAAAATCCCCACCTGTGGAGTTAATACTCAGTTATTCACTGGAGTTCTTTATTGACCATTACAGACCCTCACACTGACCATAAAATGCAGCCCTAGAATTTATGGAAAAAATGATTGAGGGTGGAGAAAATTCAAGAAATAAAGGTAAATTTCAGTATGGTTGTGATGGGATTTTGGTGTCCAAAGTAATTCTGTTCGAATTTTCTTTTTCTATTCTCTGTGGGGAAAGTTTTATCTCTTCTTTTACTCATTCCTCACTCTATTTTCCAGAAAGATCTGTAAACTGGAATCCCAGGTATCAGCTCCATGATGGACTCTTCTTCTTCAAAGTATCTCTGAATTGAATAAAGTTAACTCTTTCTCTCTTCTACCGCTCCCCTCCCCCTCCCAGGGCCTGTTTTACTAACTTCATCTCCAGTTTCCAATGCATTACTCTTCATTCCTTCTGTATATGTATTAGCAATTTACACCAGTAGTATAAAAATTACCAAATATTACAATCAGCTACATATTTAAGCTTTCCCTCAGTAGTAATTAAGCTCGTTAGTTTCAGATCTATCTTGGTATGTAGGTAAGCTCTGTTTCCCTCCAGTATCTAGCATTCAATACATGTTGAATGAAAATTTTCTGTAGTTTTATCCTTGTACTTTTCTCTTCTTCTAGGAATTGTCTAATTGTATACATTTGTGTGTGAGAGAGGAAAGGAAAGAGAAAGCATTATGGTTCTGGAACTAGAACTGATTTAGCATCCTGGCCTTGCAAATTCTGTGTCATATAAGAGCTCTTATAACTTTTCTAAATCTACCATTTTTTAATATAAAAACTGAGAGTGATTACTGCTTCTTGCATGAAAAATACTTAGCACAAAGTCAGAAATAACAATCAGCTCAATAAATAGTAGCTATTACTGTTATCTTTGAAATTATTTCAGTGTATATTTTAATAAAGCAGAAATAAAATTTTTGAAGAATCAATGATTGATAAATGGCTTACCAATAAATTTAATTCAGCATTTTCTTCCATAAAGGAAATACTGAGCTATATCTAATAAAATTGTAGTTAATTATTTCTATAAAAAGAGTGCTTTACACATTTTGTCAATGTCTAGGGACTCCTGGATAAGTGTAGTAACATTTAATTTACAAAAGGAAGTGCATCAAAAGGAAACTTAATGTTTCCAGACTTGAATTTTGACCCCCGAATTAATACATTTTTATGTAAAGGTTATTTATGTATTTATTTGTGTGTGGGGGGTACTGGGGATTGAACCTAGGGGCATTCTACCTCTGAGCTACACCCCTAGCACTATTTTTTATTTATTATTTTGAAACAGGGTCTCACTAAGTTGCAGAGGGCCTCACCAAGTAGCTGAAGCTGGCCTGCAGTCCTCCTGTCTCAACCTCCCAAGTATTGGGATTACAAGCATGCACCACCAAGCCCGGCTTTGTAAAGGTTATTTTTAAAAATTATACATACAAAGTTGCCAACCTAACTTATTAAATAAAAAAAATGAAAACAAACAAAGCTTAGTGTAGTTAATAGGTTGTATTTATTATTTTCTATAGTACTTAAAAAGTATATATGTTATAATATTTCATTAAAAATAAACATTTATGCAGCTTTTTGGGAGGCTACTAGCAAACATAGCTTATAAGTAAAAGCAATAATGATGTTCACACTAGAATTAGTGTGTGGTCTTCATGGAATTTACAGAAGCAAGTTATGATTCAGTTTAAGTTTCTGAAGCAGTTTCCATACTAAAGCATTACCCCCAAATGGAAAACTGGTAGGCTTAGGTAAAGCACCAGTTGTCATCAGGTTACCAAGTTAACACCAATTCAGTGTTAACTTGAATCCTCTCTAGTTCCCAGCACATGATGGGAGAACAAGAGGAGAAAGGGAAGGAATATTTATAGGAAAAAAAAAAAAAGAAACAACGACACAGAACCCTGAAATTACGTTTACTTAGCGAGTTCCCCAAAGGCATCTTGGTAAAGTTATTAAATTTCTGAGGAGCAGAAATAGATTATAATAGTTTAAGGCTCAAGATCATGCAATGATAATAAAATACAATTTCCAATATGTAAATAATAAACAACCTCATACTACATAGTTAAAACTTGTCATTTAAGTCAACAATATACAGATTTTCTTTTTGAATCCTTTAGGATTTTGTAGGCACATTGACATCAGTTCTCATACAAATAGAGTGAATATCAGATTCTTAAACTACATAGATATAAATGACTACTCTTTTATGACTAAGTCTAAAAGCAACTGTTTGTGACTAACTTTAAAAAATAATTCCAAAAATGAAAACCAGTGTTTAGTATTTCATTTTCTAAATATAAAATATTTTATAGAGTACTTATATATGATGAGATAAAAACAAAAAACTTGGAAAGTAAATGAGCAAGTGAAACCTAAATTGCAAATACTGATGTTATAAAGCAACTTACACTTTCATCTCCCAATTAACAGCCCTCGTATATCGTCTGAATGATCATTTTCTTTTCTTTTCTTTTCTTTTTTTTTTTTTTAGCTAAAAGAACATAATATGTGAAGACTACTCTCAAGTGGCTGGAGTTTCCCAATGAAGAGTCAAGACACAGTGAAAATCCCTAGGCAGACCGGTAGCTCTCAACTCTTCTATTTCATGTTATAATATGCATTTGCCAGATCTTTTATATTCAATGTTATACTGTGGATAAATGGTAAAAAAAAATACACCAGTTTTATAATATGGTGAAGTTTGAGTCTATTAACATATATCATTTTAGTAAATATGTACGTGTTTAAAAAAAAAGAGTAAATGAGAAGAAAATGAGGAAAATATAGGCCATAACTCTGGTTTTGCTTCTGCTTCTTGTTCTATGAATCTATCTGGTTCAAGAGCTAGAGCTTAGTTAGAACCAGCTAATGAGATGAGAAACCAGGAGCACAAGAGCAATAAAACAACACTAACTGTCATTACAAAAAAAAAAGAGAGAGAAAACAAGAATATACAACAAAAATAGGGCTCCCACCAATATTTTACAAATGTGGTTTTAATTAGCCCAAGAGTCTTTGTGATTGATCTCAAAGGCACTTTCTAAAAAACTGCACTCTCTCTTATTTCAATTGGCATTAGGTTAGGCAATCTTATGATTTTGTGGCCTGTGGCATTTATTTCGTGTGTGTGTGTGTGTGTGTGTGTGTGTGTGTGTGTGTGTTACTCGAGATTGAACCCAGGGGCACTCTACCTCTGAGCTACACCCCGGCCCTTTTTATTTATTATTTTGAAACAGGGTGTCACTAGGTTGCTGAGGATGGTCTTGAACCTGTGATCCTATCTTAGCATCACAAGTACAGGGGTTACAGGCATACACCACCATGCCTGGCTCATTTCACTATTTTAAAAATACCATACCACATTTATAAAATACTCATTTATGTGTAACTGAGTTAACAGTGGTGACCTGAAGCCTATTAAAGTAGACATAAAACACACAAGGAAGCCTCTTTTGCTGCTAATCTTTACCATCCCCTTTCCCCCGCTTCCCAGAAGAGGCACACAGTAAATAGGCCAGAGAGAGAAAACAAACATTGATGGTAACTTTAGCCTATTTTAGCTAACTGCAGCAGTAGTAAGGGGCTGTCTTTCTTGACAGAATAGACTGAACATACAGAGGTGAAAACATGAGTTGGGCATGAAGACTGGTGAACACAAGCTTAACTTCCATGGCTTGTAAACAATTGGTCATTGTCTTTACTCTCTCTGATCTCTGCTTTAGTTTCTTAAGTTTTTAATGTTTGGGGGATTTGTGAAGTAGGTAAGAAGTGATAAATGAAATCATATCTGACTTTGAATAGCTGACTTTTCATTAGCTTTGTCCAAAGAGGCATCTTTTTTAGTAGCTTGAACCTCTCTGTCACCATCTATTATATGAATATCTGGTATATTTTTGTCATTTTGCCTCAGGCGGTAACTCTTATAAGCCCGCTGAATAATGGTTGCTGAAACTGCCTCTTGTTTTCGCTTCAGAGTAGTTGTAATTGGTTCGTATGTGATTTTAAAAGGGTTGGCTAACATATATCCCAATTCTATCTCTGAAAGGAGTTTGTCCATCTTGGTATCTTTTCCCATCACTCTTTTTGTAAAAGCGAGTAAGACGTCAAGGCAATGAATCCTGTCTCCAACAGCCATGGGGAGATCCATGGCAATGAGCTGGCCCTTGTTTGGTTTTGCTATGAAAAGAGGAGGATCAAGAGCAGCTGCCAGATCTGAGAGCTTGCTAGAATCTATGTACTGGGTCTTATCGGGATCAAACCTCTTCCACACTTGGAAGAATTTCCTAAAATCCTCTTCACTCAAGCTCCTGGCTTTTTTCTTAGAAGCAATGCTTAAAAATTCCATGATGACAATGATATACATGTTAACAATGACCAGCCACGATATGAGGATATAACTGACAAAATAGAAAATCCCAACTGAAGGGTTACCACAATCACCTAGAACCTCAGTCCCAGGATTAATTTTATAAGGGTCACAGTCAGACCACTTGCTGTTGAAAATTGCATTGAGCATCCCATCCCAACCAGCAAAGATTGTCACTTGAAACAGACAGAGCAAACTGCTGCCAAAGGTTTCGAAGTTGGACACGTCATTAATCCCAGCTTCTTTTCTAACGTAGGCAAAGTTGTACATTCCAAAGATGGCGTAGATGAACATGATCAGGAAGATGAAAAGACCGATGTTCAACAATGCGGGGAGGGACAGCATCAAAGGGAGCATCAGACTGTGGAACACCTTTGGTCCCTTGCCAAGACGCAGGATGTGGATGATCCGAGAGAGAAGGATCAGTGGCACAAATGAAGGGGGCACAAAGTAGTAACCTATAGTCATCGGCAGAAACAATCCTTGGTGTGGGAAAAGAGAAAAGAATCAATCACATTATCCAAATTATCCAATATCCAATTTTTTTGTTAATCCTTTCTTCATCTCTCCTTTTTAATAGCATATCGAAAGTTTGGGTTAGTTAAATACTAATTTTATCAATGATAAGGGTATCTAGGAAAATTTGGGAATTCTTCTGTACCATCATCTTAAGAATTCTATAGATAGGTATTTCTGGAATCACAGATTACATGAATCCATAATACAAGACTACATATGTATATATATAATATTATATATATGTATGTATATACATATATATATATTCTGATTGCTGTTAGAGAAAGATAGATGATTTTTATCCTCGATGACTATAATCTAGTGACTAGGGATAGACACTTAGAATAATTACAGTGCAAAGCAGAAAGACCTAATTAATAAATATAATTACAAAAGATCTGGCATTCAGTAATTCATAGATTATAATTTAATTTATTTGTTTCATAAACAGCAATTGGGTCTTAGGATCTTCATGAAAGTATTATTATCCTCTTGTGACTAGACATTGTACTATATGCAAAGAATACAGTAGTAAACAAGATATACAAAATTCATATATGCACATACTTTTTAGTCCATTAAAGGATACACATAACTGAACAGTACATTTTAATGCTGTTCAGGCAAAGAAGGCCTTAAAATTTAGAGATGGATGTTTTGGGGTTGAGAAAGTGGTAAGGGGGAAAATCCCATGAAGTTTCTCAATGAGACATCATGTTTGCTGACAGAAAGCATCATGCCTCATGTTTCTTTTAAATTGGTCACT
Source organism: Graphiurus murinus (assembly GCA_004027655.1). Classification (NCBI taxonomy): domain Eukaryota; kingdom Metazoa; phylum Chordata; class Mammalia; order Rodentia; family Gliridae; genus Graphiurus; species Graphiurus murinus. The sequence goes on along the minus strand of PVLC010020255.1, from coordinate 23,265 downwards.
GCCTCTGACGTTATCCTTAGTGGTGTCCCATCCTTCTATCATGCTATAGTGAATCCTCCACTCTGACCCAAATTCTCATGTCTCCTCAATTTTCAGTTTTTTTTAATCTTTTTTTTGCTTCCAGCTCTCTGATGAAGTAACTCCCACTTCAGTCACACCGGGCTCTTTAGTTTTGCAATTCCTCTGTTTTCGTCCTATAATCCTCCTGTCTTCGCAAACTTTTCCACCAAGCTTCTTTGCAGTTTTCTCTAAATAGCTGCATTGCTTCACTTACTAACTTGAATGAGTGAATTTTCTGGAAGTACAACTGGACAGACAGCTTATCTACATTTCCACTGCTCCATACACAGACTAATGCCTGACAGGATAAATTCTTAAATATTGTCACTATTCTCATGGGTCTTACATTCTGGCATGTGTGTTATGCTGAAGCAGACAATATTTTTTTTTCTTTCTGCCTGAAACACTTTTTTTCCCAAATTCTTTGTTTTACTACTACCTTATCTAAAAGGCTCTATTTGAATTTTGCTCCTTATGCAAAGTTTCCTCTGACCTCTACTAACTGACTAGGTGCCCCTCCTTCTTGATGCAGCTGCCTTCTTTGCCTGAACAGTATTAAAATGTACTGTTCAGTTATGTGTACCCTTTAATAGACTATAAAGTATGTGTATATATGAATTTTGCATATCTTGTTTACTACTATATTCTTTGTATATAGTACAATGTCTAGTCACAAAGAGGATAATAAAATATATTTCTTATATAAAATAATGAGATTTCCAATATAAGAGAAAACCAGACAAGGAAAAATTCCTTAAAGCCTAAAATAAATTCTCATGTTGTAAAAGTTGTAAACAGGTTTTCTTTTGTGGTACTGAAAATTGAACCCAGGGGCATTCTACCTCCAAGTTACACAAAAGCCTGATTTGATTTGATTTTTTGAAACAGGGTCTCACTAGGTTACTGAGAATCTTGCTACTTTGCTGAGGCTATCCTCCAATTTTCGATCCTCCTGTCTTAGCCTCCCAACTACTGGGATTCCAGGCATATGCCAACAAACCAGGCTTGTCAACAGATTTTGACTATTAAAGAGAAGGGAACAATAATGAGCTTGAAAGGCTGTATCATTCTAACACATGAAGGCCCTTTAATGTCCTCCTAGAAAGTGATTTATGTTATATATAATGGATAATCAAGCATCTGTCTGTTGGTTTGTGACATAAAGTCTATATGATTAGTTCAATAAACTTATTTTTAGTAAAAAGATAAATTTTTGCTAAGCCTGTGCACATTTTTTTAATGCAAAAGTGTGAGGTATTCTGTTGGGAATAAAAATGATCTCTACTTTTGCTTTCTTGAGAGACAGTGTCTCAAGAGACATTCATTCTAACAGCTTGACTGAATTCATATCACAGCTAATGCAAATTTGACTAAGCAAAATCTTACCTGTCATGGAGAAGATTACCACCATAAAGTCAAAAATGTTCCATATGATGGTGAAATAGTAACAATGGAAGGAGATGAGCTTCAGGATGCATTCCATAGCATACAGCCCAACAAAAACTGTGTTCATCCAGTAGACAGCAGTTTCCATTTGTGGACTCTGTTCATCACTTTGTATCATAATGGTTAGTGCTTGCAAACATATACAGACCATGATCATGACATTAAAAACTTGACTTGTTACCAAGTCAAAGAGAAGGCCTTGAAACTTATTCTGCAGATAAAGAAAAATGTGCAATAATCTTATTAGTAGGTTATGTGTTTGTATACATATTCTTTAGCTTTTACAATTTCCCATCCAGAATAAATAGGAGAATAAGTGAGGATATAAGTTATTAACAAACTACAGGTATGGTGTATAATCAAAATTACATACAAACAAGCAAACAATAACAAAACAAGCATTAAAAGCTTCATCAAGAAATACTTTACAAATATTTTTAAGAAAATTTAAAAATTTGAAAGCACACTTTTATTTGTAAAAGAGAAACAATCTTTTTGAAGCTGCAAGACAAATCTAGACATTTTCTTACTCCTGGACGCGGTAGTGGTCTTTGAGAGTCTTCATACATCATCCTTTTTAACTCACGGTATTGTTTCTTCTGTTTTACTGTTATAAAGATATTTGAGCCTCCCTGGTAGAGAAATGAAATAAAAAAGATATTAAAATGACATTTAATCCAAAATTTTCCTTTTAATATGCATTTTAGAATAGAAATCTTGGTAACTATCGATTTCATTTTTTTTTTTTTTTTTTTGCGGTACTAGGGATTGAACTCAGGGGCGTTCTACCTCCAAGCCAAACCCCCAGCCCTATTTTTTTATTCTTTATTTGAAACCAGGTCTCACTAAGTTGTGGAATGCCTCACTAGGGAGCTGAGGCTGGCCGCGAACCTGGATCCTCCAGTCTCAGCCTCCTGAATGCTGGGATTACAAGCGTGCGCCACCACGCCCGGCTATCAATTTCATTTTTACACAAGGCTTAACCGTAAGGAACTAAGTCATGTGTGAAAGTTTCTGGCTGAAACTGTTAATGCCCTAAATCAGGACCTATTCACTTAAAACTGGCAGCGAGCACCAACATGAATCCCAGAAACAAAGCCTCGAATGTCATCTCATTAGGATGAAGTCCCAGGAACCTGAAGCACCCAAACAAAATCATATTTAATCACTGGGCTTTTGACTTCCCTCACATTAGCAGAGACACAGTATGCTATGCCAGATTTTGTGGCTGAAGATGGAATTTCAAAATTAAACTGTTCTCCAGTTAAGTTAGTTTGGAAGGATTTCCTACACCTGATAGGTCTCTTATTAGAACATCTAAATGAACTTAGATGTTTTCTGAGGCCTTTGCACTTGTGAAAGTCCTGAGGGGAGTTTTTATTCAGAAATGGCACCAAACAGTGTTTGTTCAATTCTGTCTGTCTCTAACATATCTATTATGTGGTTCACTCACTACTACTTAGGTCCTCCAAGCAGGATTTATGGCTCCCTTTACTTCTTACAGAAAGTGCTACTGTAACATAGAAATAGGTCCATGCTGGTTATGACTCTTAAGGCATTGAGTATATCAGAGAGTAAGAGTCTTTTTTTTTTTTCTTCTTCAAGTCTTTATATATTTGTGCAGATACACAATAATACCACACATTTATTTTTAGCACATCATTATTTACAATATATATATACAAAAACAAAGATAATTTTTAACTTATAGACTTGTCTGTGTATATTTTGAATATTGAAAGCAATGCGAAGGTGAACATTGTAGGAATGTTCAACAATGCACCTTGACATTTTTATAAATGTTTTTTAGGCATTTATGAACAAAAATGTTTATACTTATCTTTATTTTATGCTTGTTGAAATTAGTAATAAAAACACTGATCAGCATACTCAGAGGTAGAAATAATCCAAAGATAACAAAGATGACAAAGTAGTAATACATGTAGAGGCTGTATTCAAGCATAGGCTGCATATTTACCTAAAATTGAATGGAAAAATTAGCAAAATATTCGTAAGAATTTTGTGTGTGTGCCGTATTGGGGATGGAACCCAGAGGCATTTTACCTCTGTGCTACACCCCCAGCCCTATTTTATTCTTTTATTTTGAAACAGGGTCTCATCAAACTGCTAAGGCTGTCCTCAAACCTGCAATCCTCCTGTTTCAGCCTCCCAAGTATTGGGATTGAAAGTGTATGCCATCATGCTCGGCTCATATGAATTTTTAAAACATAATATTTATAAAACAATTTATGACAGAAAATCTAACAGTGCTGTCTGAGGTAATGTGTTCTCTTTGCTCTTTGGTGGAAGAACATCACTACTTTCTTTATTTGGATTTTAAAATTTATTTCATTGGTTTAATAATTGTTAAAAATATGGTAATCCTCCAAGTAAGGCTATTGGGCCTCAATCATTATATATATTTTTGGAAGGATTTCATTCTCCATGAAATACCAAGCTGACATGTATTTGATTTCTAGAATTACCACCTGTGTTCTGTGCTTTAAAGGCAAAACTGAACCTTAAAAATACCCTTAAAATTGTAATGTACTTACACCAATAGAATCAGTTGCTGAGTTCATTATAGTAATCCATCCATTAAATGTGGCCTGTAGAAAATTAGATACATTTAGTACTTAAGGAAATCTATGTTTCATTGCAAATAAAAAATAAAAACCAATTTGTTATTAATATTCAAAAACATTTTATAGTAAAGATTTGCATACTTCAAAATGCTGAGTAATTGAGGTCTTTTAGTATTTTTATTATTAAGTTATCTATTACCTATTATTAGGTTATCTATTATTAGGTTAACTTATTTTATGTAGACTATTTATGACTAATAAAATATTTTAAGATAGTTTAAATAGAAAAAGGGAGACATAAAAAAAAATAGAAAATATGTATATGCTGCCAAAAGTCACAATTCCTTATAGCTGTCTTACAGTTATTTTTCTGTGGAATAAATAAGAGAGGAATGGTCTACCCTTTCACATCTGCTAGGTACTCGTTTATTGAGTAGCCCTTCCAAAACACTAAATAAGCAAGGGGTGGTGATATACACCTGGATTCCAAGTATTTGGGTGGCTGAGGCAGGAAGATAACAGGTTTGAGGCCAGTCTCAGCAACTTTGTGAGACCATGTTTCAAAATAAAAAATAAAATAGAACTGGGGTGTATCTCAGAGGTAGGATGCACCTGGGTTCAATCCCCAGTAACTGCCCTATGCGCGCGCGCACACACACACACACACACACACACACACACACACATACATACACACACAGTGATAAATAGAATAAAAACAGTAGTAACTCAAGCTGGACCAAGTTGTGGCTCCATTGCCTGGTCAGTGATGGTGGAAATGGGTTTGGCCAGTACCTGTTATTCCTATTACTAGTGCTACCTTCACCTTCACTTCCTTCTCCCAATAGGGCAGGAACTATCACTTTTGTCTCTCCAAAGGAGTCCTGGTATAGTATAAAATTTAAAATCTTTTATAACCAAAAGCATTAATTATCCACATTTTATTCTTTAAATTTAGTCTACAGTATGGATGAACATATAACTGAGAAAAAAAAAAAAGAAGTAATAAAGTGTACTTACTACTTGAAGCAGAGAGAGGAAACCATTTCCAACATTATCAAAGTTGAGTCTTGCATTTTCCCATGGCATGGATTCATTGAACATGAGGCTTTCACATTGACTCTTATTCATGACTTCAGACAGAGGAAACCTTTCTCCACTTGTTGGGTCAATGCATTCATAGAATGTGCCAGCAAACAAGTGTACTCCCATGATACTAAATACCAGCCAGATCATAAGGCAGACCAGAAACACATTCAATGCTGGTAAGGTTGTTTTTATCAAACCTCTCACAACCACCTGGTGTATAAAAAAAAAAGAACATGTAAACCTTAGATCAGAAATGTGAAACTACCTTAATTTTTGATCAATTTTAAAATGTTAATTATTATAATCTTATATTGAAAACCAAAAATGTGCCTGGCGTGGTGGCGCACACTTTTAATCCCAGCATTCGGGAAGCTGAGACCGGAGGATCCAGGTTCACGGCCAGCCTCAGCTACCTAGTGAGGCACTCTGCAACTTAGTGAGACTCGGTTTCAAAATAAAGAATAAAAAATAGGGCTGGGGGTGTAGCTCGGAGGTAGAATGCCCCTGAGTTCAATCCCCAGTACCGCAAAAAAAAAAAAAAAAAAATGTTATACCTAAATATTTATTTTTTCATATGCCTGTGTTGAAATAACCTAGTTAGTAATTCAATTAAAATATACATGAAATTCCACAAATTCTCAAAATATTTGTACTAGAATATCAATAAAAAGCAATAGCGCTATTAGCAAAAAATAGCTGAATAAATCCTTATTTCCCTGACAGCACAGTTTTATTGAGTTTCTGTATTGTGCCAGAAACGTTCAAAATAAATGAACCTGTGTAATTGTATGAGATTACCTAGAAAGTCTGTAAAATGAGAGAGAATGAGCCTAGAACTGACTTGAAGATTCTCATAATAGGGAGGATGAACCTGCAGAGGAAATGGAGAAGGAGTACTATGGAAATAAGAGGCAGCATTAATGAAGCCAGGGGAAGACTGTTTTGGGAAACACTGAATGGGCAGTTGTAATTGGGTGAAGTCTCAAACCTCCTTCCTGAGACACTCTAGATCTCTGGTGAGTCACTCTAGAATCAGCAGTTTGAGGGATAAATCCACCACATAAACTTGATTATTGTTTTGTTTTATTTTGGTTTGGTTTGGTGATGCTGGGGTTTGAACATAGGGCTTGGTGCACACTAGGCAAAAGATCTACCACTGAGCTACTGCCCAATACTTTACCTCCTAATCATGAAGGCCAGCAACAGCCTATAGTCACTGTCTATAATCACTGTCTTCATTTTCTCAACTTTCTTTAACATTAAAATCAGAATTTTATTTTTAGTACTTCAGTGAAGCCATGATGGCAAATGTAAGCTAGTTGCTATACCAAATATTTGCAGCCCTGCTATTTCCTTATCTTTGTCTTAGTATTCATACATTTGATTTCCCTCCCTGGATCTTACTTCTTCCACTTTTATCTTGAGGTACTATTGATTCTCTTTTCTATCTTTATTTATTTATTTACTTACTTATTTATATTTATTTATTGTGTGGTACTGGGGATTAAATCCAGGGGCATTCTACCTCTGAGCTATAACCCCAGCCCAATATGAAGAGCAATAATAGATTCATCTGTATAAAATAGCCAGGGTTTGGTGGCACACGCTTGTAATCCCAGTACTTGGAAGGCTGAAACCAGAGAATCCAGGTTCTTGGCCAGCTTCAGCTACTTAGGCCCTTTGCAACTTAGTGAGACCCTGTTTCAAAATAAAGAATAAAAAAATAGGACTAGGGATATAGCTCGGAGGTAGAATGCCCCTGGGTTATCCCCAGTACTGAAAAAAAAAAGCCATGGTTTACTCTTTTGAATTGTAATAGAAATTAAAAAAATATGAACAATAATAAATGCCGTGAGGATATGGGGAAATAGGAAGCTTTATATACTGTTGGTGGGATTGCAGCTATGGAGATCATGTGGAGGTTCCTGAGAAGACTGAGAATGGAATGCCATTTGATCTAGCTATACCACTCCTGGGTATCTTTCCAAATGAGTTGAAGTCAGAATGCTATAGTGATACTTGCATATCCATGTTTATAGCAGCATAATTCACAATAGCCAAATTATGAGGTCAGCCTAGGTGTCTGTTGACAGATGAATGAATTATAAAACTGTGATATATACATATACAGTGGAATTTTACTCAGTCATAAAGAAGAACAAAATTATGTCCTTTGCAGGAAAATAGACAGAATTAGAGAATATTATGTTAAGTGAGATTAATCAGTCTTAAAAAGTAAAGGATCATATGTTTTATACATGGAAGCTAGAGAGAAACTGGGAAACAAAAAGGATTTCATATAAATGAGGAGGGAATTTGAGGAAAGAGGTTGGGAGAGGTAAAAGGAGACTGGATGAAGAAAACAGTTCAAATAATGCTATGTATGTATATAAAGTTTTCAAAACCAAACTCAATAATTAGTACTATGAGGGGGAGGGAATGGAATGGGATCCCGAGAGAAACACACCAAGTGCTATGTGCATATATGTTCTATCACTCTAAAACTCATATGATATATAGTTACAATGTACCAATAAAAGTATATTAAAAAGATTTAATATTTTGTGATATGTGACTTAAAAAGTTAATCTATTTTAGAGTTCAAACTTTTCTTCATTCAATAAATGATTACTCAGTGTGTATAATGTTCTCGCTTTTTTTTGTGTGTGTGTGTATGTGTGTGTGTGTGTGTGTGTTGCTGGGGATTAAACCAGGGGCATTCTACCTCTGAGCTATACCCTAAACCAACTTTATTTTATTTTTTTTAATTTGGAAACAGGTCCTTGCTAAGTTTCTGAGAGTGTTGCTAAATTGCTAAATTGCTGAAGCTGGCTTTGAACCTGCAATCCTCCTGTCTCAGTCTTCCAAGTACTGGGATTACTGGCATGTGTCATCACATTCAACTTATTCTTACAATTTTAAAATGCAAACTGTCACAGTTTCTTTTTCTGATAATTAGGTTTTTAAAAATTGAGACAATTTCGCTAATATATATGTATGTAGACATGTAAATATATATATCTACACTAATATATATCCCATATATATGTGTGTATACATGTAAATATATATATTTACACTAATATATATCCCATATATATATATATATATACATATATATATATATATATATATATATTAGGAAGATGTCTTTTTTTTTTTTTTGCGGTACTGGGGATTGAACTCAGGGTCATTCTACCTCTGAGCTACACCCCCAGCCCTATTTTTTATTCTTTTATTTTGAAACCGAGTCTCACTAAGTTGCGGAGTGCCTCACTAGGTCACTAGGTAGCTGAGGCTGGCTGCGAACCCGGATCCTCCGGTCTCAGCCTCCCGAATGCTGGGATTACAAGCATGCGCCACCACGCCCGGCTGGAAGATGTCATTTTTGAAACTGTATTTTCTCTATTATTTTCTTTTTGCCCACCTTTATTAGTTTTCATATCTTTTTAACAATAAGGACCTAGAATCCTAGTAAGCATAACTAACATACCCGTTACTTTCTATTGTTATGTAGTAGACTAGAAAGGTTTTATTGTATTAATATTGTTGAAGTTAAAAATGAGAAGACAACAAATAAAAACCCATAAACCAGTTTTGAAACTTTTATCTTACCTTCATCCTTTCAAATTGAGAGAGAACTCTGAGTGCCCGAAGGAATTTAATGGAAGTAAGTATTTTTAGTTCGTTCCGAGTTTGGCCTATTAAGCTAAGACAAAATACCTATACATATTAAAAAGAAAGTTAACAAGACTATTTTAGTTGAAATAATATGTAACATAAACTTTGCTTTTATTATAAAAGCAATACATAGTCAAAATCTTCCAATAAAGCTTTAAAATATTTTAATATGTATTTCAAAATATCATAATAATGACTAACAGAAAGTTGTAAGAAAATTACTCTGCTAAAATCATTTCAAAAAGATGAAACAAAATATTTTCTGGTAGTGAAAAGCTTATGTTATTTAGATGAACATTTATATATTTTATATGTATGACAAAAGATTAGTATTTATAATCTACCTTTTTTATTTTGACATAAGATTAAGAATAAGTTTCATTATTATTTGTTACACATCAGCTGTTAATAATGTATTCATTAAAATAGGATTTTATGTATATTCATCCATATATAAATTGTATAAAATGTATATAAATACATTTTATAAATACATTTTATGTATATTCATCCATATATAAATATGGTTAAGACAATATACAAAACAAAATTTAGAGGCTAGGCATCAAGAAGGGTAAAAATATTATTACTAAATAAAAATTACAAATTACAAGAGATATGATTATATATTAAAGTGATGTTTAAAAGTAAATATGTATGCACAAAAAGACTAGGGATTGATAAATATTAATAGAGGTTGACAACGCAAGGTAATAGAGCTATGATTAGCTTTTATTGTATCTTCTTATTTTCTCTATTTTCAGGACAATATAGAGAAACATTTTCTGTCTCTTTTCTTCTATACTTTTTTTTCTATACTGTCTTAAAGTAGGCTTTGAAGTAAGTGAACCCCACTTACATAAGCACTCACATAAGGGATATGAACACATTAGAATAATGAGTAGGAAAAAAAAAGGTGAATTGTTCAGATTGTGTGGTTTGAGCAGAGTAGATTAATTTGCAAGAATTCATTAAAAAGGCAGAAGTCACCTGTTGCAAGTTATTGTCTATAGAATAAGGAGTCATTTGTTCATCAAACAACATTTATTAGAAATTGATAATTGTTCTAAGAACAAGAGAATAAAGAAAGGAAGAAAATAGAAAAAATTCTTCCCTGATAGAAATGATCTTTTAGTGGGAGAAGAGAAACAGCAAGTCAAACACATGAAATATTATATAATGTTAAAAGGGGTTATAAAGATGAAGAAAAAAGAGAGAGAGAACAGAAGCACTGGAGTGGCAGCAATTTTAACAGGGTAGTGAGGAAAAAACAAACTTCAAAGATTCATTTCAGCCGTGACATAAGTACCAGAATAAATTCCAGGTGGAAGGAGGCATAAGAACAAAGACATTAAGATGGATGCAATCATAATAGTTTGAAGAGCATCCAGAAGGTCGGTGCAGGCGGATCAATACATTGGTTGGCATGGCAGAGGATGGGTAGTGATAGGAGATGAGATCAGATCATATAGAGACTATTAGGCCTTTAAATCAGAAGATTGCAGTCTGCTGAGTGAGATGGGGCATTTGTTAGAGGGTCCCAAGAAGAGAAGTACTATGAGCTGGTCACTGGGGTTGCTACACAAACAGAACGAAGGATGCAGTGGCAGAAGCAAGGTACCAGTTTAGAATCCAGTGCAGAGATCCAAATTTTGATGGCTTTTATACTGGTGAAGGTTATAAAAAGTAGTTTAATTGGGCTATATTATCTAAATATTAAGCCAATAGAATTTAAAGATTTTAGGGTGCTGATATTCTTAAGATATAATATAACAAACCTGGTGAGTATTACAATAATCCAGGAGTGCAGTGCTAAACTTTTAAAATTTGGAGAATGACGAGATAAGCATAGATATTAAACATTGCAGATGAAGAAAGATGGGATGTTGGTCACTGGAAATGTACAGAGAGAATAAAAAGGGAGATATAAGGAAGTGAAAGAGTAAAAAAGGAAAGAGTAAATCAAATAGCCTTTATACTTTTTCCTTAAAATACATACAATAACAACCATGAAGTCCAACTTGTACCAGCCATTAGAGAAATAGGCTTTGAAACCATATGCCATCCACTTTAGAAGCATTTCCAGGATGAAGATGTAAGCGAAGATCATGTCAGCATATTCCAATAGGATTTTAATAGTCTTTCGCTGATCAATATATATATCTTCAAAAGCCTGTGACGGGGGTGGGGGGAGAGCACAGATTAGCATGCATGCAATTTCTAAGAACTCTTTGGCATAGAAGGGGATTAAATTCTATCTCAAATAAGGCCAAATATATAACTAAAGATAAAGAGTGACATTTCAGAATGATAAAGGGGTCAGTATCACAGGAATAAATCTGCATGCACAAAACAACAGGTCAGAAGATATATTTTAAAATGGAACTAAAAAGAGACTTAGAAAATTCTGCATCATGATGGGAAAATTAATAGTTGCAAACACAACAGAAAAAAATACTCTATCAGTAAGATAATAGCAGATGGATTCCACAGAAATAACAAATGACATAATTCTATCAAACACATCATACGGCACATATTTTGTAGGTACATACTGACTATTGTACTTGATTCTGGTGCTGTCCACCAAGAGCATCTAACTGGAAAAATCTACCAATTCCACAGTGACTGAGTGTTCCCTGATAACACTTAACTGATACTCTCAGGGGAACTGCCTCTGTAAACAAGAACCACTTGACCCAGGAGCTAGTATTTCCTTTCCTAGAAGGACACACCCCGATTAGTACCAACTGACCTAGATTTGCAGAAATCAGTGACCTTTCACCCAAAGTGGAACTCTGTGGTACTGTTTGGACTCAGCTACACTGTAAGATCAAACTTAATCTGGTATTGTGTTAAGGCCATGAGGAAGCCTTCAATGAGAGAGATATCTTTAAAAAACACCTCCTTAAGATCTACCTCTTCTTTCCTTCCTGGCCACCAGCAGTATGAATAGATCAAGTAGTTAGGGGAGTACTTATATTATTAAGGAAGGAAACAGCTTGTATTCCAGAGGACCTGGTACACTTATAGGATGCAGTGACCTGCACTGGAAGGAAAGGAAGGCTCCTGACTGGGAGTGGCCCCTGAGGGAGCACTGTATTACTTTCCCGTTGCTTCTATAAAAGATTACTACAAATTTTATGTCTGAGAATAATACAAAGAAATACTTTTTTCCAAATATTTGTCAGGAATCTGAGATGTTTCATTGGGCTAAAATCAAAGTGTCTGGAGGGCTGGGTTTTTTTTGTGAGGCTCTATGGTATTTAAAGTCCATACACTAGTTACCCAGGCAGAGTAGGAAAATGGCTGTAAGGGATAAGTGTATGGTTCTGGAGTTCTGGTAATGTTCTGTTTATCAATCCAAGTTGTACAAGTGCATTTGCTTTGTGAAGGACATTCATGTTGGACAAATGCTGAATGGCCCTTCATGCTGAGTGTGTGCTAAATGTCAATATACAGTTTATTTTAAGGATGCATTAACCATGACTACATCATCTTTTGTATTACACTATTAGCTAGTTATTGCATATTCTTTTCTGTTCCTCTTTAATCAAATGCAAACAAATTCAATGCACATTATAGTTTGCTTTATTTCCTATGGCATACACATGATGCAAGACCTTTCCTTTTCCACCAACATATATTGGAGCACTGCAATCTCATTATATTTCAGCTTCTGTATTTTTAAATACCTACACAATATTGCATTACATGATTGTACCATCATATAAGTGCTCACCCACTGTGGGCTCCCTCCCTACCCAAACTTTATTACAAAGTTTATTACAAAAAATCTTCCAGTGAACAACCTTGTAAATGCCACTAAGTACATGTGCAGATATTTGTAGAGTGATTTTTCAGAATTAAGATTGTTGGATCAAAGGGTAAATACATTTGTAGTTGAAAGTCCCTTAAACTGGGCACAGTAGTGTACATCTCTAATCCCAGTATTTGGGAGGTTGAGACAGGAGGCTGCCTGGTTCAACTGTAGTAGCACAAGATAACTTGGACTGAGGGTGTAGCTCAAAGGCAGAATGCCCCTGGCATCAATCTCAAATATTACATACTAAAAAATAAAAAAAAGTCTTTAAAAATGCATGTAATACCTCCCTTTCCTTATTGAATAGGAACCAGAGTGCCAGCACAGTATAGCATTTGGCATGTTTAAGTTATTAAGCTGTCTCGTAAAAAAAGAAACCTACTAAAATTAGAAGAATCGGGTATCTATTTTCATTTCCTTTTCTTGCTATAGCACATATATTTTGAAATTATATTTAATTTTGATACTTAAATTTAATATCTATCAAATTTAATATTAAATGGTACTTGTGCAGACTTTCTAAGAAAGCATAATATAGAGTATCTAAAATTTAGTTGACAGACCATAAAATATGGTGCTATGCTACTTATTCTGGGGAAAGTAATCTGGCAAGGTCACTTTCTGAATTAACGGAATTATGACACATTTGTCCTCATAAAAATATTACTCATCCTGAGCTCCCTTACCAGAGCGCCCGTGCAGAGCAGAGTGATAAGGCCAATGAAGCACTTAAACCAAGCATTTTCCACAATCTTGCAGCAGGTTTTCCTTATGTTCTGCCAAATTTTTCCTTTCTTGGATGCTCGGCTGATTTGAGCTGATGAAGATCTCCGTCGGTAACCTGTCAAGAATCAAACTGTCAAGAACAAAAATCTAGAAAACTAATGAAAAATAAAAACCTCAGACTCTCTACCCTATGCTTTAGCAATTGTTTGTTTACATATTCCAATATAGGTGGTGTCTTATTTATAAGACATATGATTTTTACTTCATTATAGTCACTAAAGAGAAAAAAAATAGCTTAACACATGGGTTGGTAGTGTGAGGAGAAAAGTTGGAAAAAGCAGGAATGACTTAGGACATTCCCTTACTCTACAGAACAGTCCGGGAATAGAACTAACCCCTCACTCCTGCCCTCTTCATCCCAAAGTACACACACATACAATGTATTCTGAATGTTAAATTATATTAATGTATAACATTCCAGTGTAAAAATGCAAATATTGTTATGTGGTATAATATTTAGTTATTTGAACTGATTTGACTTTAGTTTTCAGTGGCATGGAAAAGGGAGATTTGATTAAGACAATGTAAGGAGGTAACCTGCATTGTGGAGTACTCTATGGGCATAGGAAGCCCAAGCTTGAGAAGCAAATAAATGAAGGTTAAAAAATGAAATAAATGTGGGGTTTAAAATCAAAGCATTTTATTTTAGAAATTTCCATAGTGTCAAATTATACATATCTAGTAAAAAATATATATGATGTGTCTTATCCTTTGTCATAAATTATATATATTTTAGAATTTAAGCTGCAGAGAACAGATTCTTACTTTTGAGATAAGATTTGAGCACTTAGAAATTACCATTTTATTACTTTCCAGTGATTTCAGATGTCCAAATCTTTAGTAATTTGCTAATTTTGCTAAGAAATCAATTTGAATTATAAGTCATGTAGAGGCATGTTCTATATATATCTAGTGTGTCAGATCACACTTCTCAATATTCATGTTAAGCATGACAGCATCATGATTTGTTTTCTTATGAAAATTGGAGGATGTTTTCATCTGAGTATTGTAAATATTGATCTCTATCCATGAGGTCTAAAATACTTCACTTCAAATATATGTATATATTTTTTTTCCAGTTGTTGATTTAAGTATACTGATTTGCTGTTTTACTCCTAAATCATGCTCTATAATAATATAAACAGTTACATATTCATAGTATAAAATTGAATATGAACATTTTACCCAATGTTATTTATAGCATGGAAAACCCATTTTGGAATCAACCTTATCAATAATAGTCCACTGACATACCACCACTCATAGTTTTTTTTTTCTGGATTTAATTGTATCAACCAATATTTGTGTAAGCCAATTCTATGAAGGATGAAGATTATGGTATTGCTATTAAGTGCCTCTCCTCCTCCTCCTCCTTCTTCTTCTTGCTAGATTCTCTTTGCCTTCTAACATTACACACACACACACACACACACACACACACTTAATATCTTTAACAATCCCACGAGGCTTATTCTTTTACAGATGAAGAAACAATTGGAGAAGGTAAATAAGTAGACTAAGAGGTGGGATTCAAGTTTTCTGATTCCAGAGTCAATCTTTATAACCCTGCATTAGACTCTTTGGAAAATAGGTACTTTCTCTCTTTTTCTAATGTTGACTTTTTCTCCAGAACATTTTTATAAGAATCAATCAAGATATATATGAGTGTACGTGTACACATCCCCCCCACATGTGTTGTGTCTGTGTGTCTTTGCAAAATTTGCAAACTCTAAGGTTAAAAGTAAATAAATACTACTATTTAGGTTAAAAGACATTCAAATTTCAATAAAGTTATCAAAGAATTTTTTTCTTACCATTTTTATGATGGTCTGGTTCATAGACCATTTCTTCTTCAGACAGAGCAATATCAACTGTACTGCATTCAGATGAGCTTGATTGCTTTATTTTCTAACAAAATAAAGTCCCACCAAAAAAGTTGTGATTAATATTTTACTTGTTCACTGTAGAAAAGTTTTATTTCATGTTCAGAAGTAACTATGTATAGAAAGAATGTTATTAGGCTTTATTAAAGACTCAATGCCAATTGGCTTTGAAAATATCATGCAAATATATTGGTGTGAACTGAAGTTTTTTAAAAAATTAAAATAATTTAAGCTAAAATAAATTTAGATTACAATTAACATTTAGTTAAGAATACTTTGTTCATAAAATATGTATATGCCTCTTCCAATTAATAAAAAGATTTGGGTCGAAGTTTTCTTAAGTTTTGCATCAGGATTTCATATACGTTATTTCAATTGGATGGATATCATTCAAATAAACCATTCTTTGATACAAAAGATGAGTGGGCAATAATGTACATGGTTTTTATCATAAAATCCAGCCTAGAATTTCTTCTGTCACATTAGACACGATTGATGTAAGGCTATTGTGACAGTGTATTGAAAGAAAGGCACAAGGAATAGAGCCCACGTCAAACCTGGAAAAAAAGGCAGAAATTATATGGAAATTGCTTAGATGCAGAAATGAGCCTTATTTTCCACTCTGTTCTTGACTGAATTTCAAGGTTGGCTAAGCTAAGGTGGTCATTGCATGATTTGCCTTTAATTAAAATCATTTTCACATAATGCCTTATTTTACCTTATTTAAAAGTGAGTTTACAACATAACATCCTTTATGATCTCCCCAATACTAAAATTAGTAGCACATAAACAATATTCTTAAATTTAAAAAAAATTAACATAAGTGTATTAAAACATTTGGCAGAAAACAAGTTTTTGGTTTTTATTTTTTTTACTGAAAGTTAAGGACTTAGATTAAAAAAAAAGTTATAAGTAGTTTGCTGTGCTTCTAGATCTCATTCACAATAAGTACAAAGGAAATACAGTTAGAAAGCTTTGTTTGCTTTGGTCCTTTCCTTACATAGCCAACTCTTAGCAAGTGATTATGGTGTTCATTTAAACAAAATGAAACATCCAGAAAAACATTACTCAACCAAACATTTTAAATTATTTCAATTCCATTTACATTTTCTTTATTTCTAATATAATAAAGACTATAGGCATGTGCTTATTTAAAAGCAGGAACAAATAAATTAAATATAATATTTTGGCATTTAATTATTACAATTAAATACTTCACATTTATATTTTTTAATTTGAAAGCCTTGTTCAAAAACTTGATGTGTTTTTCAGAAGCCTTCTATTATTCTAAATTTTATAAATAAATCAATTAAGATCAAAATTATAAGTATTTTTATTTTAGTAGAAATTTACTTAATGGCATACAAAATGACCATGCCACATTGCTGCATTTATAAAAAAAGTTACAAAATCTGATGTAAAGTTTATTATTTTTACAATGAGTACATGTTTGCAATAAAAATGTTGCAAGTGTAAATATCCAACAAACAAGTGTTGTACCTCTGAATTACCATATAACATGTGGATTTTCTGCTTTATTCCTTGGCATTTTAAAATGAGCATATTAAATATGCGTGGGCTACATAACCTCCAAAATGTCTGGCTAATTAATATAAGTAAGTCAAAGAACAAATCTTCGGTGAGTAGTTAGTCAATCAACAGGACCAAATAATCATGCAGTATAAATGGCAACTTCTGAAATTTTAACTTTTCCTTTTATTTTGCATGAAGACTTTCCTATGTCTTTTCATACTCCAGACTTTCTAATGATATTGTGAAGAAGTTTCCAGGGGTTCTCCAACATCGTGTGCCATGATAAATAGCAATGTTATCTAAGGATGGATGGTAATCAAAGTCCTCAGAGAAGATAGAAATGTGTGATGGACAGGAATTTCTTTTGTCTTCCTGCAGTGTTATTAATTATATATGGATATTGGGTATGCTAAGGAATGAAAGTATTTTTCTAAAGCAAAGACGCCTTTGGTAGGTACTGGAAGTATGCTGAATAATTTCAAATCAACCTCTGTTAGAAAACCAACTGGAGAAGTTATTGCAGACAGGATCTGAAGAGGTCTGGGGGAAAAGATGATAACAAAGATGCTACACAACTAAAACGAGGCATTCTCTGTTCCACCTCAGGGCCTTTGATTTGAGAGGATTGCTCAGTGGGGTACAAAGAAAGAAGCTCATTGAGCATGTGTGATCATTCATCACTTTCTGTCAAAGTATACTTCCTACTAAGTCATCATGCTGCTTGCAAATGGAGACAAGACTTTTCCAATGGGGTACACATTTTAGAAAGTAAGTAAAAAATAATACCATATTTTAAAAGTAACCCTGATTTTTTTTTAGGCAGTGGTTTATAAAGCTACCAACAGTTCATAATCCAAACTGTGGGCTTTTCTTTTTTTTTTTTAGTCTAAATTAATTATAAATTTAAATATTGCAGAAATGAATTGGCTAGATTCTTAGAATTTCTGCAAGCAAGAAATAACCTTTGCTGTTTTACACATATGAGGTGTTTTTCTTTGTCTTATTGAACATTTTTCTTACTCTTTCTATATTAAGTTTTCTATTCCCTTAAGGGGTACAATTTTCAGTATTTGGGAGGCTGAGACCAGAGGATCCAGGGTCATAGCCAGCCTCAGCTATTCAGTGAGGCTTTCCGCAACTTAGTTAAACCCTGTTTTGAAATAAACAACAGGAGTAGGATGGCCCTGGGTTCAATCCCCAGTACTACAAAAAAAAAAAAGTACAATTTTACCCTCTTCTACAGAAGAGGATGAAACTTGAGCTTAGAAATGTTAAGCCCTTTAATTAAGAACATAAAATAAGGAGGTAGGAGAGTTGGTGCTAGAATTGCAAGGGTAATCTGACTCTTGAATTTTAGCACTGATTTACTTCCTTATCAATAAGATCTTAAATCAATCATGAAAAATGAACACCTTACCTCGTTGCTGTCTCCACCACCCGACTTGCTCCGAATTTCTTTGTTATCTAGATTTTCTATATCAGATTCTCCAGAAGCAATTGGTACAGTCTCTGAGACACTTGGACTGGGGATAAGGGATTGGCTCTCATTTTCAGTCATGGTTTTTTCTGTGCCACTGCTTTTATCCTTATCCTTGAGGAAATCTTGAGTATTGCTCAGTTCGGAAAGCGTATGTTCAGAAATATTCTCTTTAACATACACATCATTTACATGGTCTGTTGTTGCCTTTGAAACACTTTGCTTTTTGCATAATATTTTATGAAGCACACTGTTTATTCCTTTTTTGATTCTTGTCATTGCAAGATGGATATTTTTTGTTTCATTATTTTCTTCAGTTGTTGCATCCTTGTAGGAACTAAATGAGCTCACCAATGCCAGAAACAGATAAAGTAGCTAAACAAACAAACAAACAAACAAATCTAAATATTTTTGTTTTCTTTGATACGAGAATAAATGATCCTTTAAAAAGGCTGATGTAAGATTTCAAAATTGAACATGTGACCTACAGCACTATTCAGTTCTTATTCACCTATAATATGTCAGATGCTGCACTAAATCTATGTATCCAGACCTCAGTAACTCACAACATTCTGGGCAATATGATCATTTTCTCTTTTTTTAGATGAAAAGGGCAAGAATTATGCTTGCCTCATATCAAAGATGACAGAGATTAGAATCAAGTCTGTCTTATTTCAAAGCTTATTTTTACCACTGAGCCAGGCTGTCTTATCCAAGGTGAGAAACTGAATTGCTGTTCTAGGTGGCTGTCTTCACTGTAGCCCTCTTCTTTAAAACACGGAATGTTCCTGTAAGCCAATGAGGACTCTCCTAGGGAGGTAGCTATCCATGGTCCTGAAGATCATATACAATGTCTCAAACCATGAAAACAGTTATTGGGTAGAAGCATTTTTTGTGATAATAAATTTGGTCAAACAAGAACAATGTCTCCAACCATGAAAACATAGGTGTTGGATAAAAGCATTGATTTTTTTCTGTGGTAATTAATTTGGTCAAACAAGAAACAGGTGAGTGATGAAAGAATCATTCCTAATACTTTATTTTGAGGTCAAGAATGATATCTATATTTATCTTATTATCACTGGAAAATATCACTTTTCAGTTTACAGAGAATCATGGTTTTATTTTCTTAATCTTTTAATTGCAGGGTCTAGATTATATTTGGGGATTATATATTCATATTTATTACTTTATCATATGTTGGGGTTAAATATTTATATTTATTATTTTATTATACTTTAAGCAAAATTTTGAGCATGTGTCTATTCTGGTACCTTTCTCTCCTTTCTTTAAATATTTTGAAGTTTTTATTATGTTTTACATATTATTTGTAACAGGAAAGTTCAAATGTATAGATTGTGTCTAAAAATAGATGTGAAACTTATACATTTAAATTTACACACGCTTATGTAGTAAACATTTTCCTACTTTTCTCCACATATTGAGATCTACTGTTAAAAAATATATACTCCTGGGCATGGTTGTGCATGCTTGTAATCCCAACATTTGGGAGGCTGAGACTGGAGGATCCGGGTTCGCGGACAGCCTCAGCTACCTAGTAAGGCCCTCCCAACTTAGGGAGACCCTGTTTCAAAATAAAGAATAAAAAATAGAGCTGGGGGTATAGCTTGGAAGTAGAATGCCCCGAGTTCAATCCCCAGTATCGCAAAAAAAAAAGATTTATAATAATTATTTTTTATATAAAATACAATATGATTGTTTCTTTTTCCTCTTTTAGATAAGTACTAGGCAAAGTGCAAAATGAGAAAAAAAATGTTATGTCAGAGTCTCATGACTGCAGGCTTCATATGAACAGGAACCATGCTTTATCTTAATTAGAAAACTAGCATTCTGCTAGGAAAAAGTAGGTGTTAATTAAATATTTGTTAAAATAATAATTGAGGAAAATAATATATTGTGTATTAGTAAAATATATATATATATAGCCAATTTTCTTTTTAAGAGATTACAATTGAAGATGTCTTATATGTTAGACACACAAAACACATCCATCCATATATACTGAGAATGTTAAAGCCTGTAAATTTATCTTTAAGGTTCAAAATGCCCTGTAACTGAAGTATACGGAGAAAACTTTGTAGCATTGCAAACTCCTACTATTTTGTTTGGATGTGTTCTGAATTAACAATAATCTAATCTCTGAAAGAATTAAAAAAGAAAAGCGTAAGCCAGGTGCCATGTTGCACACTGGTAATCTTAGTACTTGGGAGGCTAAGATAGGAGAATCACATGTTTGAAGTCTGCCTGGGAAATTTAGTGAGAACTTGTCTCAAAACGAAAAAAAAAAATCATATATATATATATATATATAATATATATATATATATATATATATATATATATATAAAATAAAAAGGGCAGGGGGGTGTAGCTCAATGGTAGAGTATCTTGGGTTCAACCCCCAGTACTACACAACAAAATTAAAAAATAAAGGAAAAACAGGCTGTGTAAATGATCAAAGCTATGGAGGGTTGATTACTTTTTTAATTTGGGTATTAATGAGAAGAGAGGGAGAAAACACATAAATTATATTGTATACTTAAGGAAAACTATTCACAGAGCTGGACATGGTGGCACATGCATGTAATCCCAGTACTTAAGAGTCTGAGACAGGAGAATAGTAGGTTCAGGGACAGCTTCAGCAAATACTGAGACTCTCATTAACCTAGTGAGACGCTGTTTCAAAATAAAAATTAAAAAAAAAAAATAGGACTGGGGATGTAGCTTGAAGGTAGAATGCCCAGAATGCTCCTGGGTTTAATCCCCAGTAAAAACACACATACACACACACACACACACACACACACACACACACTATATTAACAGTGTTAGAGCCAGTAAATTGTATTTATAGTGTTAGAGCCAGATTCAAAAGAAGTACTTACTGTGTTATATGAAAAAAGGCAAAATAATACGTATAAAAAAACATTTTAAGGATTTTCCCTGAAACTTGCTCTCACTCTCCTTAAAAAATGTCCACATAGTAAATAAAAATTGGACACCCATATTATAATCGAGTAATATGGAAGAAAAATTCAAAATTTGGTTGAGAAATTGTTTTTCTCATTAAGAATCAAGCAATAAACATGTATTAAGGAATGTGACACATTCAGGCATTTTATTTTAATGTTATTCTAGTTATATCTTACACATATTTAATTTGGGAACATACAAATATATATGGGATGTACACATATTTTTAACAAATATTTAAATTCAACTCAATTTTTTAAATTTCTTTTCATATTTCTATTCCTTATTGTTTGGTTTATGAAACCATAATGAGATACTCCAAGTCACTTGGTGGCAACTACCTTAATTGTAGGTAATACACCTGAAAGAAAATGGGGTCTTTTAAGAATTGAAACATATAGATAGTATTAAATAATTAGCAAAATCTGTAGATGTCAGGCTAAAATTTTCTTGAGTGTAAAGAATTGAAAATGAATATTTATGGACTATTTATAGGATTCTAGATGATTTTATTGAATTACTATGACACATGTATTATTATGTTCATTCTGCACTAAATAAAGTCAGGTTTAAAGAGGCTTTATAATAGGTACTAAGTCATTCAATTAGTAAGTGATAGAACTGGAATTTAACCTACATTTATTTGGATCTGAACTTAGTACTTTTTCAACATCTCAACATGACATAGCACTATTGAAAGGACACTTTAAGTTCTTGCCTTAGATTTCCATTTACAGGTCAGAATGATTGTCAGAATTTTATTAGAAGAATAAGACAAAATTAAATGTTTTTAAATGCAGAAGACCTTCCTTTATAAACAAATACACATTGGAAGTATGGAGGGCAAAAAAGATCAAGAACATCACAAATTCTCCCTCCCTCTTTTTTTTCCTTGAACTTACTCTAGTTCTATTAACATGGTGTCCCCCAAATGGATGACTGTCGAGAGAATTAACCCTTAATGGATTTTTAGCATTAAGAAATATGATGGCCAAACAATTGAAAATGGAAGTTCATGATTTAAAATTTCTAATTGGTAGAAATAAGAAAAATAAAGCAGAGTTCACATATTTGCCTCAGTATTTCTGCTCCTTTGATCTTAAACTACATGTGTGTGCTGTTGTGGTTGCTGCTTCTTGCAACAGCCATAGCCCTTCATTTTAAAAACTGAAATCTACACTGTGTTTGAGAAATTATCCTTTTCTCATTAGTAAAAATATAATTTGAGTTTGGACTGATTTCTCTCTAGCTCTGAGGGAAGGATCTGAGCAGCTTTACATAATAAATGCATTCCACACTCTGGGCAATTGAGATTAGTTCAGAAATGGGATATGATTCAGAGGTAATGAGATAATAGGAAACGTTTGCTTTGGTTTCTAGGAAAGAGATTCTCTTTTCTATTAGACTTGACATGGTATGAAGATGTGAGGCTTTAGACTACAGCAGCCATCTTGATATAACACACAGAATACTAGGCAAGCAGACACACACAGACTTGCCCGAAATGACTCCATTTGAACACTCATGCCAAATCATATCACTGATATTTTGAGCTATGTATACTGACAGATCAATTTTGTTTTAGCCATTTAGAATCCTGTTATATATTTCTAAGAGTTGAAAGTGTATTAATGGTTACAGAGGGCAGAATGTATTGAAATAATTTTACATGTTGGGCACTGTTCTAGGCTTTATAACATAGACAAGTGTCATGGTCTCTTCTCTCCTGGAGCTAACAGTTTAATGAGAAAGATGGACAAAATGCCAATGTGATAAATGTATGACATAATGATTTCCAAGATGAAACACAGCAATGAAAAAGGACACCGATAAAATTAGGTCCAACCTGTGATTTTTTTCTTTTTTAGTCTTTAAGGAAATGTACTTGAACTTTATAAAATAGAAACA
>PVLC010020254.1:0-20512 GCA_004027655.1 Graphiurus murinus | reverse complement strand
AGTAAATATGTCATCGTAAAAAAAATTCCTATCTTTAAGAAAATGTAAACTAAACCTGTAAAGAAGAATAGCTAAAATTAAAAATGCAATGGCAATATCAGTGATGTGTAATTCTACTTATTTAAACAAACAATGAACAAGTGGCATTAATTTGGGGTTAGAGTTTAAGAGTAAATGGTTATCTTGAGGAAAGAAAAACTTCTGGTGACTGGAGGGGACAGGGATTCATTCTGAGATTGGACCCATGTTCTATTTCTGGACTAGATGCTAGTTTTCAAATGTGTTCACTTTGTGATAACACTTTAAGCTCTCTAACATTTTTTCTGTATGTATATTTCAATAAAACCTTTAATAAACATTAGGAGTAAAGAAGAATTATTTGCAAGAAAATGGATGGAATTGTAGAATATTATGCTCTGTAAGATTAGTCTCATAAAATCAAGCATTGGATGTTTCATCTCACCTGTGAAAGCTAGAGAGAAAATAAGAGACATGAGGGCCTTTAAATAATGCAAAGATAGATCCGTGGAGTAATTGAAGGGAGCTAGTGGTGAGAGTTAGGGAGGGGAAGACAGAGGACTAAGGAAGGAAACAGATCAAGTAACACTACAGTAACATGTGAAGGTATTGCCACCAATCTTGCTAACTCGTGTGGGAGTAGGGTGGAATGTGAAGGGAAATGTTTAAAGACCTGTGTGCATGTATGTTCTTATCACATTGAGCTTCACTGTGGTGTATAAATACAATACATCAATAAAATAAAATAAAATGATAAAAGCAATCTAAACCATTAAGACAATGCCAGGAAAACACTGCAGTATATTTGATAACTTCAATGGAAAATTTTTCAAAACATAAAGTTGACTCAAGAAAAAAAAATTGGAATCCCAAATAAACAAATTACTCACTAAGGGAAGAAAAATTTTAAACATAAAGAAATAACATTAAGACAATATTCTCAATCCTGATTCATTTAAACACTTAATGGAGATTACTAAGCAGATTTTCACAGTCAGTAACTAAAACTTAACTTTTAATTGGCATGCACTGTATCCATATCTATTTAGCTGATAGTCTGCCAAATGATAACAGCTGGCAGGAAGGCCTTTGGTTTCTTGAGGTTCCTCTAAGCTTCTGAGAGTCTCAAATTTGAAAGAGCACATTCCATCTAAGCCACCCATTTGACTACACTCTGGCCCTGGTGGTATTGTTAACTACCCAGTCTTTGGGAAAACAGAGTACTGTTTATACTAGCCCTGAAAAAGTGCTAGTATAACATTTTTAAAAAGAATGAATTTGAGAATGAGATCAATCTGGGTGCACATCTCCGGACTGAAACATCTCAACACGGAGGGCTTTTGGCAAATAATGCGATAATAGTTGCTGACAATATAGTGCTTACTCAGCACCCAGCACTCGCCTAAGAAATGCCATAAACCTACTGGTTTCATCCTTCCAGAAATCCTAGGAGTCCTAGACTAATGTTATTTGGATTTTGAAGGTAAGATAGCAGAAGCACAGGAAGTTATTTTCTTGAGTAAAGTGGTACGGGTAAGTTTTGGAGCTCGGATATTTAATGTTTACTGACGATTTACAGAGCACATAATCTTAACCATTAAACTATATTGCTTTTCTGTCTAGTTTAACCAACTTCAAGACTTCATTTTCTCATTTGAAAGGGAGCAATAATTTTATTCACATACTAATCTTGTTGTGTGGGATGCATTAAAATTATAACAAATGCGAAGACATATCTTGCCATTGTGGGCACAGAGGCATGTGCACTTGATAAATATTTGTTGAACGTAAATGGAATAATTGTATCTTACACTGACTTCTCTGATACAGAGGATGGATTATCTGGAAGAGGGATGTCTGGCTCTGCATTAAATTATCAGAGTTGAAGTCAATGAATAAAGAATTGAACATACAAGATGTGGGTGGCATCAGCATGCACACAGGTATGTTGAGACAGGAGCTGATCATGCCAGAAGGCTTTCATGAGAGATTTATGACATCAGCCCATGGATAGATCACTGTAAGGTGTCACCTCTGGGTTCCCTATTGTGGTACCAGTTTGGTCTGTCGACAGATCAGGTGCCTGCAAGTATTCTTTCTCCCAGTTGCTCATGGTGAACAGCTTACTGTGCTCCTTGGCACCCGCAGATCTAATCAAACAACTTCAACCTGGTGGCTCCACAAGCCCAGATTTTTCTGAGACTTATCATCTGTTTGAATCCCATTTAAGAGGTGCGATTTCCGTTTCCTTCCTTATGCTGTAATTACCAAAATGCTGAACTAACAGAAGGGCTCTTTAAATCCCAAACTGTCAGTTGGGCTTTTTTAGATATATTCTCTACCTTGCCTGGCAGTCGTGAATAGATGAGTACATGCAACTTTTCAGATTCAGACTAGGCAGATGTGTACTTATCCGAACTTGACCAGCAAATGTTCCTGGGCTGAGAATGGCTTCAGATGGTGAGCTGAGAAACCAGAGAAGCCAATGTCACTGGGTAGCTCTGCTGTTGCAGAACTGTTTCTGCTGTATCATCATAATGAAAAGTTACCACTGTTAGCGCTATTGCCTGTGAGCATAGGTGAGTAGGTCAGGGCTTTCTCTACCAGTGAACTTGACTCTAGGCAAGTTCATTGGGTATGGTTGACTGACAGCATCCACTCTCCCATGTTGCTCTCATAGCAAAGGGTGGGAAGCAAAAATTAATATTTCCTGGGCTCAATCGCAAAAAGGCTTCTGGATGAAGTTTAGTTTTACCATTACATACACTTAAGTGATTTAGAAGGAAGTAGTGAGGAGGCAGTCACTTCCCTGCTGCTCTTTCTGCTGTGGAGTCAGTTATGGCCCTGTGATCCGTGAAGAAGCAGTAGCTGAAGTGGTGACAGAGCTGGAGCAGCAGCTGGATCAGCCTCTTCCTGATGCCCTGTCCCCTGGTGGACTGTATTCTAAACTTAATTATTGCAAGCTGTTGACTCTTACTACTCTGGTCATTCCAAGATTCCATAAGCACACAGTGTTTTTTGCTAATTCACATTCTATTTAAAGTACTTGCAGTGGTTTCAGTTGCCTGCAGAGAACCCATACTGCTTGCGGAAGTCCCTTTCTGAGACCTCAGTTAATTTATTTCTTTAGTGAGACTAATGAAATGATTAAAATCAGGGACCCAGAACAAATTATTCCTTGAGTTTCATATCATTTTTGTTTAAAACACAGGTTGGGAAATGAAAACCTATAGACAAATTATCCCTCAGTATGAAATCCAAGTGCTGTCAAATTAGAAGTGAAATATGTTCAATTAAATATTATATTTGCTTAATGCCCCCTTGTAGTTCAAGCGTTATACCAGGTGACCTTGATATAAGAATGAGCCAGTTGTATTTACTGCCTTCAAGGAGCTTACCCTTTATCAGGAGACACAGCCAGGCAACTTCAGTACATAGGAATGCAGTGACAGACACTGTGCTGGGCAAAGTTGAGAGGCACCAATCCCCTGTGGGAAATGACATTCCATGGCAGCTCAGTGGTGGTGAGGTCTGCTTAGAGCCATCAGAGCAGAGGCGGCTTAGGAATGAGTTAGATGATGTTGCTGGCTGACTACTCAAAAATTGCTCCACACTTTTGCACACGTGCAGTTCCTACCTCACTCTGTCAACTTGAAATGCCATATGTTGGCATTAATAATCTCTCTTCCAGTGAAGCCATCAATGCCTGACATAATTCTGGCAAAGAGACCTGAAGAAATATCTATGGAGTGATTCAAAGGCATTTTTCTCCTAGTTAAAAAAAAAGAAAAAAAAGTATCTTGTATGGGGGTTAACACACCATCCTTTCTTCCTATAATGATTTGGATTTAGAACGTCCCACTGGTCCTCAGGGAAACAAGTCAGCAGTGGTGGAAGCAGGGCTTGGTTGGTTAGGAGGGAACTTTGGCTGCTTCCTTGGGAATTATATGGTTGTCTCCTCCTCTGTCTCTTCTTGCTCTGATCTCCATGATGTGAAAATGGAATCTTGCAGTCTCTCTTTCTCCTCCTTCCGCTGTCATGGTCTGAGTTCTGCACCTCCCTGACAGGTACTGAACCTCTAAACCTCCACAAAACTCTTAGCAAATAAATCCTCTTTCCTCTAAGTTGTGTGGTCAGGTTTTTTGGATCATGACAGACTGTTGACTGAAACACTTCCTATTCACACACGCACGGTTGTCAGAGAACAGGAAGAGTTGAGGGTGTGCCAACAACCTTTTAACAAGGAGAGGAAAGAAAAGGGCATCTGGAAGACTTCTGCCAACAGTGCTGGCATTATTCTGGAAGTTACTAGTCCTGAATTTTCAGAAAACTCCGACATGTGCAGCAAAAATATACTGTTATTTAAGCCAGGTATAAGTCAGGTATTCTACTTCATAAACAACAGCAACAACAAAAGTTGTACCAAATAATACATTGATGGCAAGGGGGTGTGGGAATGGATGTACGCTCTAGGCTGAGGGATTTAAATGTACAGTGGACAGAAGGCAAAGAAGATTTTTGTATGAGAAAGACAAGAAATTCACTGAGAACTGAGCACAAAGATAGTGATGACTGAGAAAGCTAGAAACATTTTTATTCCTGTACCATAACAAGCCGTACAACTCTTCTAAGAAGCATAAAAGGAGATGGATGAACGAGACTGGAAGACTGTCTCTTTCAGTTCTCTGAGGTTTTTGTAACATTTGTTTTTGAAAGGCTTTGAGTAGAGCTTGTTCAGGACTGGTTGGCAAAATCATGTTTATCATAAAGTCATGGTGTACAATTATACAATCTTATATTTTAGCTATAGTGTAAATAATTATTCAGAAGGGAAGAAAATTGTTTACTAGTGCTGCCCAACATGATAGCTACTAGTCATGTGCAGTTATTGATCTTTTGAAGCATGCATAGCATAAATTCATGTCCTGCCATTGTAAAATGCCCACCAGTTTTCAAATTA
The DNA here is from genome assembly GCA_004027655.1 of Graphiurus murinus. Lineage (NCBI taxonomy): Eukaryota > Metazoa > Chordata > Mammalia > Rodentia > Gliridae > Graphiurus > Graphiurus murinus. The sequence goes on along the minus strand of PVLC010020254.1, from coordinate 15,534 downwards.
TAAAAATCACCTCATTAATATATTCGTATTAATTACAAGTCAAAATGATATTTCAGAGGTATTGAGTCAAAATATTAATTTATATATGTTTCCACTGTTTTAGAAACAAAACTACTAGAAAATTGAAAATCACATATATGGTTTGTGATGCACACATTGGACACCTGTAGATTGATATTAGTTAGAAGATTATTATAATCATCTACAGGAGGTATGGTGGTAAAGTGACTGGTAAAGTAAAATGGAAGGAGAACCTGAATGGATGTTACAGAGTCAGGTAAATCAATTCAATGGAAGCCATTAAGGAAAGGCAATCTGAGAGCAACATTTATTCAATTGGGTTTTCACTTGCCATGGCATGCCATTAAGTGCTTTAATAGCCATTAACTTAACAAAGTACAAGCTTTGTTTTTCCTCATTGTATTGTGAGGAAGAATTGATGATGATCACCTGACCCAGGGATCCAGTTTCACTTTATCTTGTAGTCCTGCTGGCCCTCAGGACATCGAGATCTTCAAAATTTGATTGAAAGTTAGTAGAAAAGAAGAGACAGCTGAGCGTGGTGGCGCTCTCTTGTAATCCCAGCATTTGGGAGGCCCAGACAGGAGGGTCCAGATTCACGGCCAGCCTCAGCTACCTAGTGAGGCATTCCCCAACTTAGTGAGACCCTGTTTCAAAATAAAGAATAAAAAATAGGGTATAGCTCAGAGGTAGAATACCCCTGAGTTCAATCCCCAATACCGGAAAAAAAAAAAAAAAAAGAGAAGAGACAGATAATTGTGCAGTTTGTTGTTGTTGTTAATTTAGTGGGCCAATCATGGAAGCATAGTGTTTCCCTTCTTGTACATTTAAGTAGCCATGAAAACTACAAATTGGTACCAAACTGTAAGTGAAGTTGAAGATGACAACACAGTTGTGTGCACTAGAGCAAAGAAACATAGAATCAGTGTACAGTACACTTAGCCTGCGTCCTCCTGTACTGGCACTGGGTGAAGTGAGAAGTTACTTCTATGGAGAGATACTCAGCAGTTGTAGACATGGTCATGTTGAGACTGAGGGTCGGTGGCACATGGAAGTTGACTGTGAAGGATTTGGTGGTATGGAATCAACTTGCAGGCATAAAGTCAACTCATAAATAATCATGGAGACGTGAGGGTTAATAAGATGACCACATGCTTCAGAAGTAGTCTCATTGTCTGCATCCCATTGGAGAATGTGTCCCTGCCTTTCAGAGGAGCCATTGTGTATCAGCAAGGACATCACTGTCCTCAATTTGTGACTCATAGAAATATCTATTTCTGCATATTAGGGAAAGCATACGATTTTTTACTTTTGTGACTGACTAATCTCACTTAGCATAGTGTTTTCCAGTTCCTTCCATTTCCCTGAAAATAACATGATTTTGTTCTTCTTTATGGCTGAGTAAAATTCCATTGTGTACATATCCCAGAGTTTTGTAATCCATTCATCTGTCAATGGACATCTTGGCTGTTTCCATAGTTTGGCAATTGTGAATTGTGCAGCTATAAACATAGATACACATGCATCGGTCTGATAGTTTGGGTTCTATTCTTTTGGGTAGATACCCAGAAGTGGTATTGCTGGATCATATGGTAGGTTCATTCCCATTTATCTGAGGATCCTCCATACTGTTTTCCAAAGTGGTCTGTAGAAATCTCTGAAGCTCACCCTAACCACCTGCTCACCTTTTCCAAGAGACCCAATACTGATGAGGCCTGGCCTGCCACCCAGGCATGTCTGTCTTGCTGTGAAGCCAAAGCATGCAGGAGAGCATATGCAATGTCTCTTTCCTTTACTTCCATCCAGTTGTATCCATAGAATAAAGTGACCAATAGAAATCATTTTACCCTCTAAAGAGCAAGCAAAGACAAAACTATTCACCTTTGCTTTGTCTATAATAGACTATGCAGTAACTATGGTGATATCTTTTCCAGGAGATATATCATTAATTAATTGTGGATTAATTCTATAAAATCTAGGAAGATTAGTCATATTGAATTTGTCCTTTGGGATTTACAAACACGGATGACAAATTTGGAGGATTCTGGGGGTGGAACCAGAATAATTTTTGCTGTAAGACTGATTAGCATACATATGGTTCCAGGAGAGCAGAGAGTAGTCTTCTTTTTTTTTTCTTGACCCAGGGCTGATTTCTGGGGTTACAGGGAAACCACCCTGTATGATTGCACCTTGAACTGTGGTATAACTTGGACCAGGAACATGTCAATAACACATTTTAAAAGTTTGTCCTACAGCAAAGAGGAGGGAGGCAAAATGAGACAGCATATTATGAGAATTAAGAGGTAGGAGGCTGATGTATTGCCCTGTCTTTCTTGCATTAAAATAGAAATAGTTTCCCACCAAAATACCTGCCTTGTGTGTGTATTTATCATAAAAACCCAGAGGGAGTTTCAATGGCTCCATTTACAATGCCTAGACCAGGCATGTATTTTTCTCTTTCTTTCCATTTTTTCCTTCTCCTTTTGACAACAGTGTTTGGGGACAAGGTGCATTTTAGTCATTACTTTTCTTGAGCAGTCAGTATTGCCTTAAGAAAAAATGCTGTGAATATAACAAATCTGGTTTCATACTGGGTTTGTGACAGTTCAGGCAAAAGGGACAGAAAGGAGATTTGTACAGGTTTGAAATAGTTGCTGATGGATTTCCTGCCTCGCAAAATTAGAACAAAGTCAGAGAGGCTGAGCTCGAAGTGGAGGAGTCCAAGTGGACAAAATATTCAGGACAAGTATCCAGGACAGACTGAAGTTAGTGTTAAGCCCTGGATGGCCTGGTCGATCCCTGCTTCTCTAGCTGTGTAGTTCACTGCTATAAGACTTTTGTAGTGATGGCCAGAACCTAACACATCGGGTACATATAATTCTCATATGTAAGTTTTATGACAATGTCAAAAGAGCATCCCCAGAGTAGAATGCACATCCTACTTGAATTCTTGTTACAATTCTCAGCTTACACTTTCCTAGGCAAAAATACATGTCCATCAGTGGAATGCTCATCAATAAAGAACAAAATTAATATGTCATTTTACAGAAAATGGTGGAACTGGAGAACATTATGTTAAATGAGATTAGCCAGTCAGAGAAAGTGAAGTATCATAGATTTTTGTTTTCTCCTATACAGAAACTAAGAAGTAATCAGGATACAAGAGGGACTTTTGGGAAGAAAAACCCCAGTGGAGTGAGGATGTGGTCTGGGGAGGGTTGAAAAGGGTGAGAGGGAGAATAAACAAAGGTCACACTTCCACCGATGTTAGGTACACATATGAGAATATCAATGCCACACTCAATATCTTGTATTTGGAAGGGGGGAGTGGGGAAGGAACCAGAGAAAGCTCACCAAGTGCTGTGTCCATGTATGTCACTATCACTAAGATAAGAGTCTACTTTTACCATAGATGCAGGAAATAGAACCTGACACCTAGTCAGGTTCACATGACACTTCTCATCCCTTCTATTCTCGCTTGTCAAGGTTTTCACCTTGCAAATGTTGAGACACACCTCTGTGTAACCTGGCCAGGTTGTATAACAGCTAACCATCTCAACTAGGTGTTTTGATTCCAAAATTTCTTCTATTATATCATATCTCAGGCTCATATCATCACCACTCACTTTCCAACTGTCAGTGACATCCCATTGATCTTTGGTCCCTTAATAGTTTATTGTGGGGACTAAAATCCCTTGTCGACAATTCTGCTTTTCTGTGACTTGTCCGATTCTTGCAATTCTCATTACCTCACCACCTAGAAAGTGACTGCTTCCATTAGACTGTTCTCATTAACCCTGAGCCCATTATAGACCTACTTTTTTTCTGCATTTGCTCACATAATTGAATGCATGGAATGTTCTTTTAGTTTCTCTTCCTCTTTAATTTTTTTCAATGCTATATGCCCCCCCTTCCAGTCATATTTCCAATACCATCCTGTTAAGAACACCAATAAATCTTGCTTTGTATTTGGTCCTCTTCTATCTAATCTTGTATTTGTCATTTCATATTTATAAAAAAAATTGTCAAATACACTAGTTGATTTTAAATCTTCAAGTGGAATTGTGGTTGATAATAAAGGTGTAATAAATGTTAACAAAATGCCGTTAGCACAAGACAGAAGTTTTATACATGTTTTAGTACTGCCTATATTCATAGAGAAATTTGCAAACCTAAAGAATCAGTTTCATATAATTATCTCATTTAAATCTTATGACAATATCAGAATAGTGTTCACAGGGTGGGAGCGTATCCTCACTGATCACTCCAGAAGGTGAAGGGACAGAACTTGGGGCCCAGGATTGAGTCACAATATAGTCTGTCCATGCTGCATATTCTTTCGCAAGAATCGTGGTGGCCTCCAGGCAAAAATTCCCATCATGATTTTCTAAGTGATTTGTCACATGCCAGCAGAGTGTCTGCACAGTTGAAATATCATTAACAAATGTCCTTGACTTGCTTTCTGCGATAATCCCACAATTAGAAATTTGAACACGGAAGAACATGATCACAGGGAATAATTTTCATAAGTGTGCTTTGTGTGTTTAGGGAGGCTGATGGTAACTCTGCATTGAAATCCCCAGTTTTCTAAGCCCCTGATTTCTATGCTAGATCAGGCACTTGTAAAAAGGTGGTGTTAATCTTGTAAACGTTACAGAAGGACAAGTGAATAGCTGATGTTAGTGGTTTCTTGTCATCTTTTATTCTCCCTCATATCATTTTTCCATTCATTGCTAAAAAAAAAAAAAGAAAAAGAAAAGAGAAGAAGAGAATAATTTGTGTGCCCGTGCCACTAGCACTTTATGTGATTCTCACAACAATCTTAAGGGACATATTTTATTGGACAGTGTTAAAGTTCAACTCAAGAGTACTCTTGAAGGTGTAGGTCTGGCTGATGTGAGACTATTCTTTCCACGACAGTGTTCCACATTCCAGAAGTATCTAGAGTATAGTTTAATTAATACTGGTCCTTTCTCTGATATAAATCGCTTCCTTCATGTTGTCATCTCCCACCCCATATTATCTCCTCTCCTCTGGGGCCAGGTAAAACTTTGAAGTCATCACCAGTTCAAATCTAGCTTTTTTATCAAAATAATAAGCCTTGGCTCTACCAATACCATTTATAATTTTCTTGAGACTTCAATTATCCCAAATTTGTACTAATATTAGATAATGTTTCAAAGGCAGTTTGTTTTTCACATTTTAGGGGAGATATTTGCTTAAAAAGAAGACATGGTAAAAGAAAGGTTTACATGTCTTACTCCCAGATGATGGTATGGAAAAGAATATCACCACAAAAGGAAAACAGGACATGTCATCTGTCACTAGTCCAGAGGGGAGATTTATGAAGGCTTGTCCCATGAGATAACAGCTGGAAGCACTGTAGGGGGAAAAGCTGCTTCTTCCATGAGCTACAGAACAAACCACGAACAATGGCAAGGAAGGGAGCAGAGTGGGTTTATGGAAACCATTGATGATAAATTCCAATTGTTTTCTATTGAAATAGATAAAAAAAAAATTGAGTTTTTCTGTACTTCTTAAAAGATGAGGCTTTTGAAAAAAAAAGCGACTAAAGAAAGCATATCTCTTTATATATTTGAATAAATGTTTAACCCTGGTAAGTAAATAGTATACTATTTAGCATTGAAATGTCTGTAAATCATGTCTGTAGTTGCTTCCCCTGCCTCCGCCCTGGCCCTGAACTAAGAGCTGCAAAGCCTTGAGACAAAGCGTATTGTACTGAGGACAGCTCGAGGTTCATGGATTGAGCCAGGTAGGAACAGCACAGATCTAGGATTACTAGTCCCACAAAGACTCAGTAATCAAGGAGAAGGTGGTTAGAGCTGATTATGTCTACTCCTCCCTACTGGGTGGCTGGAGCAGAGCTACCCGCTGTGATGTCCCTGCTGCAGGGAGACCTCCTACCCTGGCTGGGTAGGCTCCAGTGTGAAAAAGGTGGCAGTCAGCATGGTCACTGCTTAACTATCTGCGGAGTTGAACCAATCCATGCAGCAAATCTAATTTCACTTTACAACCCCAAAACACACATCCATAGGCCCTTGAATATCCCCACCCAGGCTGTAAACTGTATAGTATAATTAGTCCTAACAGCAACAGCAGTAATCAGGAGGTACATGTTCCACTTTATAAACTATTTTAATATACATTTATTGGTGCATTGTAATCATGCATCATCAATATGATACAAACATGCATGTACACAGCACTTGGTGTTATTATCTCCAGACTCCACCCTACTTCTTCCCCTTCCCATACATGTGTAGGATTGGTAGTGTTTCCTTCATCAATTCAATGCAATTCCTATCAAAATACTGTTATTATTCATAGAGCTAGAAAATGCAGTCCTAAAACTCATATGCAATCACAAGAGACTTCCTATAGGCAAAGCAATTCTTAGCAATAAGAACCATGCTGGAGGCACCACAATGACTGTTTTCAAATTATACTACAGAGCTATAGTTACAAATACTGCATGGTATTGGCACAACAATGGGCACATAGACCAATGGAATAGAACAGAAAATACAGAGACAAATCCTCACACTTAGAGCCAGTTGATTTTTGACAAAGGAGCCAAAAAGCATATGCTGGAGAAAAGATAGCCTTTTCAGCAAAGAGTGCTGGGAAAATTAGATATCCAAATGTAGAATGAAATTAGGCCACTGTCTTTCATCATGCAAAAGAGTCAACTCAAGATGCATCAAAAACCAAGAAACTAGAACAGAAACTATAATTATTAGAAGAAAACATAGGACCAACCCTGCAACATTTAAGCAGTGGTAGAGACTTTCTTTATAAACAATAGCCAGTTGTGTCCTTTCTTATTCCATTTCACAGATGAGGAAACTGTGCGGCAATTTATGTGTCTAATGGAATTTGGAACTCTGCACCTGGTTGAAGCCTGGGCCACTTTTTAATATACTTGTTATGATTTATTGGGGGTCCCAGTGTTGGGACAATGGGAACTTTGGATCAGTGGGATCCTTGACTAATGTGACAGAAAAGAATTTCAGGATGTGGCAGTTAGAGACATAGAGGTTTATTTAGGAAAGAAGGAAATGCACAATCGAGGGATAATGTGGACCATCTCAAGAAGGAGAGAGATCTTTTGGGGAGTGTAGGGCTTTTTACTCATAGGGGAGTTTTGTGAGGGGTGGGTTAGAGGAGCTGGGTGAGGATGATCTCAGTCCAGTAGTCCCTAGGCAGTTTATGGTGGTCTGGTTATCTTTAGGGAAGATGGTCTCAGATCAGTAGTCACAAGGAAGTCTATGGTGGTCTGGTCAACCTTAGAGTCCTCAGACTAATTGAAGTCTTCATTATCTGATTGACAGATAAGCTGACCGGCATGCTAAATTATAGGTTTCTCAAAGTATGTATCTGTTTCGTCAACAATGCACAGGACAGTTATAGATTTTTTCAGTTCACTCTAGAATCCACTAATTTCCCAGAAATTTGGATGAGATAGACCTGGGAAAGAGAACTGATTTGGAGAGTAAAGATTGAGGCACTTTATTACCAGGATCTTATATTAAAATTATACCTTACTTTTACTTTCTGTCTCCATTTTTACCATTTATTTCTTATATTGCATATCACTAGCAGTAAAACTGGGAATGTAAAACAACATGGACTCCATCATGGTTTTCACTGTACACACAGGACCTGCACTAGTACATGGGATCTGAACCCAGATTACTGTGGTTTGAATGAATCTAGTGTAGACAGGGTAGTGTAAGGAGAACTTTTCTTTTTCATAGAAGTTGGTAAAAGAATACCTGATAATCCTTGGCTTTCCTTCAGAAATCTGGCTAAAAGATATTTAGTGGTATTTACTATCTCTTGAAAGTTCTGAGCTCTATTTTGTACCATAACTATTCCGTCCTTTGTCTCCACTGGGAAGTGTCATGCATCCTTCTTCCTCGCCATTCTTTTTCTTGGGATGCAACCCATGCTGGACCATTTTGACTTCTCACACCCTAATAGTCTATGATAACTATGTTTCCCCACCTTACTACTACAACAAGGGATACTAGATCATAGAGGAACCAAACCCAAGCAATGCAGCAGAGAAAGCTGGAACTCGGGATTGTGTTTACTTCTGACCTTACATAGAAGGTACTTCCATAAATGTGGGGATTTGTGGGATAGGTATTTAGTCAGGTCATTAGTTTGATTTTGAGATGCAGCCTGCACACCAATCACCAACTCTTGGTCCTCTGTTCATGCCAAGGACTCTACTGACTCTCAATTAGTAATTCTAATTATAGGAGATGCTGATAGTAATGGCTGCAACCTTTCAAAGAAGATGATTCAACATTGCCAGTGATAAGCTGATATATGCATCAGCAAAGAGGATAAACCCCTTTCTGCTTGGAGAATAAGGGAAACCTGACCACTGAGAAGTTGACAGGAAGAAGACAGCATGGTGGCTTTGTGAAGCTACAGGGGATTCTTCTAAACATAGGGCAGTATCTCATTTAATCAGAATGAGATTAAATAAAATGAAAGTTTCCTCCCTTTTCACTTAATCTGTCCATGTTATTCTCATACTAAGACAAAAGTTAATGCTCAATCTCCCCAGTACCCCCTACTTTATCTAGGCATGGTCAAAACAATGGATTATGCAATGGAAAGTGTTGATAAAAGTCAAAACTGACAGTATTTTTTTTCTATTCTAAAATTGCACTTTCAATGTTATTTTATCAGATATAACATGCCATAGGACAGGAAGGTAGTCTTCTATCTAGGCTTTTCACATTTATTAAGAAATAACTTAAAATAGAGATTTGCCATTCATTTGATACATATGTTGCATATTGAAGACCTACTATAAATCATATACTTTGAGCACTAGCACATGGAAAGCCATAAAATCTATTTGTGTGACAAACAAATGAATGGATGCTGCTATAGTGAATGGTATTTCTGGGCTGTACTAACCGCCAAGCAATATGCTATAGTTATCTCTTTATACTGTCCACTACAGTACACAATCTCCAAGTGCAGAGATGTTTGTATGCATTTCTGCATTTTGTTTCTGTCACTAATTTGGGGATGTGTTCATTGGAGAAAATGCATTTAATCTTGCAGTAACTAAGGAAAAAGAGAAACAACAGAAATAACAGTATTATTATAGCTATATAGACAGTGATTGTGCTCTAATCATAGGTAAGGAATTCTTGAAAGCACTGTAAGATTTGTTTGGTTGCTACTACAGTTTTTCTGCATTTAAAAAGTGAGCCCTTGGGTGTCCATGGAATATACCCCAAATAGCAGAAATAGTCATTTATATAACTGTGATTTAATAATGGGAATTCATACACAAGGGACATGACTATATTGTGAGACAACTTTAACAATGCCCTTTTTAAGGAAGTCCTACCTTCTGGGTGAAACTATGCATCCAAAACAAGGAATAAAATGCAAAGAAAAGAAAACCTGTACTGGGCATGGTGGCGCACGCTTGTAATCCCAGCATTTGGGAGGCTGAGACCGGAGGATCCGGGTTCGCGGCCAGCCTCAGCTACCTAGTGAGGCACTCCGCAACTTAGTGAGACCCAGTTTCAAAATAAAGAATAAAAAAGAAAAGAAAAGAAAAGAAAAGAAAACCTGTATTCAAAAAATGCTTCAACAGAAGAACCAAAGAATCACCCGTGTCCTAACTGAGGCACTCAGAGTTAGATCTCTTTTCTGCATCTATTCTTGTCATTAATCTGGAGAATTATTTTGTGCCTGCCTGCTCAATCAGTGGCAACCCTTTGCAAGAAATTTACGGTGATGTCAGTTTGTTTAAATTGATGATTGGAGGGGGAAAAGATGGATCTCCAACTCCCAGACAGCATCTGATGACCTAAATTAACTGTCACTTGGTTCTGCATTATGGATGAGAATATAATGTGACCTAGAGATGTGGCCAATAGGATAGGGGCTGAAGTCTGTCTGGACGAAGTTGGCAGCTCAAAACCCATGCACAAGGAGCAGCTGATTGATGCAGACAGGGTTTTCCTGCAATTTCTCAAACCTGTGTAATGGTTCACAGAGTTTATTCAAATGGAAACACCTTTCTCTTTTCTTTCCAATCCCCGTTCAGTCTCATCTCTGCATTTCCAAATGTCATTATTCAAATTCTTACTCACACCATTGTCATCCCCAAGAAACTCACCTGAAAGTTCTGTCTGCCTTCCACTTCCTCTCTCTATGAATTCTCCTGTAGGAGACAGGCCACCAGACTGTTCTGAGTTTCTTTCATGTTCTTACTGTCTTTATAAGTAAATGGCATTCAATTCTATCTGTATTCGCATTATCCCAGAAATTTTCAAAACAATTTCCTCAGCCCCTGAGCTGAATGAAAATGCTCTGCTCGCTCGCTCTCTCTGTCTCTGTCTCTCTCTCTCTCTCTCTCCCTCTCCCTCTCTATTCTTCTCTCTTTCTATCATCTATCTATCTATCTATCTATCTATCTATCTATCTATCTAATCTATCTACCCAACTACTCATATATTTTTATTCTTCTTTTCTTAGATACAGATACATATATACAGATACTTAAAGTTTTCAGCTGTGCACATAATCCTTATCTAAAACACATTATTTCTAAAATTGAACACTTGATGTATCTTCCAAATATATTCTGGCATCAAAGCAAGGATGATCTGAGTATCTGCTGCTGATAGGCTATCTCTTTAGCAAATTGCTTATATTTTAGTCTCTTCAACATTAAGATAAGGTTAAGAGCAATCTCCAGACTTCGAGATGCTAATGTAGCCATAGCAGGAGAGTCAGTATGAAAGACCCTCCTACTTCATAGAATGTAAATATATGATTCTAAAGGTTTATAGTTTTATGACTCTAGAAAGTTTGCTTGACCAGGCTATGTTAGGAATGTGGGCTATATGTGCAAAACGAAGAAATGGTGCTATTTGTGTTCTGACAATGATTGATATGTCATAAATGTATATGTAACCCTGTTGTACTCAAGAAATGTATAAAAAGTCTGTGCTTAAAAATAAATAAATAAATAATTTTTAAAAAAGATAAGGTTAGCAATATCTATCCAAATTGTAAAGTCCTGACTAAAAGTAGCCTGCCTTGACATTAAGAAATGACGATTGTTCCTAATTAACAGAGTAGAAGCTTCTCAAGGAAATACTAATCTCTGTCATTTCCAACAACCAAAACTTGAACTGGCACATTGTAAGCACTCAAATAAATATTTGTTTAAATCTTATATTTTTAAAGGTATCAAAAAAGTATAGGGGGTAACATGTCAAAAATAATCAGCCTACATCCTCAGAGATGATCATAGACTGTTGCTACAGGAGGACCCCTATAACTTCAGGCACCATGACTTTTGGGAAGGTTACTCTTTTCATTGTCCTATTATTAAGGTCTTTAACAGGCCCAGTGTTGATAGAGAAATTCTGACCTGTGTATGTGAATGGGTTTAATGCTGATTTTTTTTTTAATTCCATGAATACTTGGTCTTCCCACAAACATTATAAAGTAAGTTGTACTATTATTTTTGTTTCACAGATGGGAATTGAATCTCCAAAAATTACATAATTTACCCAAAGTCACAGTAGAATGGAATAAAAATATAATAATAAGAACAAATTCCTCATCTTATCTAATATAGTAGGTGAAGAATAAAAACGAATGAGATAATTCTGGGGCTACATTGGGAGGACTGAAGTTCAGTCTAATGGAAATGTAAAATGCAAAACCAGTCATAAATTCATAAATATCTTCAATATGCACCTGTTGGTTAATTATCCACACTCATGGGGCCATGATGATGAAATTATCTAAAAGATATATTCTCATTGCGTTTTTTAGGAAAACACAAAATTCCTTTTTTGTTGTTGTTGTTGTTCTAAAGTCTAATTTTCAACCAGATTATCTGTTCAAACCAGGTTAAAAAAAAAAAAAAAGATGGGCACTGCTATTTAAAATAGAAGCACTCTTTGAATTGTTAGCAGTCTCTCTTAATCTTCTGATGGAAGCTTTGTTTGCATAGTTCAGATTAAAAATTAGACTTTTTAAAAAAGGAGCCCAGCATTAAACTTAAGCAATCATTTGGATACTGATAATGCCCCTGATTTGCCTTTCTTTGTTTGGGAGACTATATTATGCATGTGGAATCCCTGCTCAAGGATTTATCTAAATCGGCCCTGTGACAGTAAGTGACAGGAAAAGGATTTGTTCAAAATTAGCTCATGTCTTCCAAGGCAGAGCAAATAAGGCACCACTCCTCAGAGATTGTCTACTATGATCTACACCAGCAAATACACTAGTGCTGTCTTACAGCCAGGGTTGTCTTTTTACATAGTCAGAAAGCCAGACAAAGAGGCCACAGTTTCAATAAATTATCTAACCCTCATCTCTTGAACACCGAGGGAGGAGACAGTTGTGGCCTTAGATAAATTTTCTCTTTTCAGTATGATAGAGACCAAGAACTCAAGATCATCCTGTTTGTAGGTAGACTCTGTATCTCTCCTCCTTGCAAGGTTGACCTCCTCCTGAGCAGGCCTCAATCACTGTGTCCATCTGTGCTTAGTGTTCTCATCCTGGATTACATAAAGATACAAAATGCCTCATCTTTGCTTATTATGCCCACTGAAGTCCCTTACCACTCTCCATTGGTCTGGATTTTCAGAATAAGTTATCAACATCTGGACCAAATGGAGAGTAAGAGCACTTGGCAGCATGAAAATGAAAATCTGTGACATTTCAGGATGTGTATCTTTAAAGTAGTCATCAAAGCAATGCATCATCCTGTCAATGAAACAATTATATCTAAAATTACTTGTGCTCTGAGACTCGAAGCATCTGATGCAGAAAAGGGATTATACAAAGTGTATGAGTTCTCTTTCCTTCCTTGACTTTTCCTATTAGTGCTGAAAACATTTTACTGCTTTACCATCTTTCCTTGGTTTTTCAGAGACAAACCATTGGAATTGTTTTACATCTTAGATGAGGGTAAGTAGAGATTTTAGATGTAAAATATTGGCAATATTTTGCAATTTTATACTCTATATGAATTCAGAAAAAAAATAATATGCATAGAATATAGATAGACTTGAGAATGCATCTGATTTGGCACTATGGCGCTTCCCTATTAAAGAGTAAAATCAATCACATTGTGCATTGACATTTTACAATATTTTACAAACTTTATATTAATGACTCTTCCCAGTTTATACAGCAGAGCTCATCCTGTAGAAATTTTGGCTTGTCAATTGAAGAGGCCTAAAATCCATTATGCATCTTAAATAAGTTCAAAGTGACATACCCATACATCTATTTTCTGCCAAATTGTCCAAAAAAAATCAAATTAATTATCACTCAATTTTTTCACTCTAATAAGAAAGGTGCAGTTATATATGAAAACACAGTGCTATCCCAGAAAGTTATCTCTGATTGATTACACAGTAATCAAGCTCTTACTTCATTAGAATACCACATGAATATAGTGTATACATATCTACCTCACACCGCCACAGTAGCTCTTAAACATTTGGAGAAGTAGGACATTTCCTGGAGTATCCAATGGAAATTGTGGTTATATTCTCCAAATATACATGCCTATCCAAATGAACCTCTAATTTAGCACAAAACAGTGTGGTTGGCCAGAGTGGGCCACCAAAAGATCATTTGAGAAACTTGGATGGGATTATCTGAAACATTGCAGGACAAGCAGGCTTCTGTGTTTCAAAACAATCCAAATTAGGCTAGAGTATACTTGAGGAATGAACAGAGCCTGATCTTATGCTCAGGAAATTTTGCTTTGTAGTCTGTGCCCCTACTTCCCTATAGTGTGTCTTCAGTGACCCTACAGCCCCTGGTCCTAATACCAAGTCTCCAAGGCTTGCTAAAAAAGGAAATATAAACATATCAGAAGACCTGAAACTGTCAGCCACAGGACATATTACACACTTCCTCTTATATGAGGTACCTAAAATAGTAAAAGGTGTAGAAGTAGACAATAGGATCATGGTTACCAGGGCATGGGGAGTAGTTCATTGGTAGAAAATAACTGTTTTCAAGGTAAGTTTCAGAGATCTGTTAAACAGCAGTGTCTGTAGTTAAGAATAAGGTATTATATACTTGAAAACTGTTCAGAGGATGGATTTTATGTTAACTCTCCTTAATGGAAAAGAGAGACCAAGAAAGAGGAGGAGGAACAGGAAAAAAGAGAGAAGGATAAAGGAGGAAGAGAGGAAAATGCAAAGGAGAAAGAGAAGGAGGGAAGTAAAGCAGGAGGAAGCAAAGAAACAAAACTGCACAAGGAAGATTCTGGAGGTGATGAATAAGTTTATTGCATGGATTCTGGTGGTATAATCATGAGTGTGTGCATTTACTATAATTCACCACATTTTATTCATTCATTATATGCGAGGTTTTTTGTATGCTAATTGTACCTCAGTAGTGTTGTGAACAAAAAGAAAGGCACCTGGCCAGAGAAGGTGACATTTCACTTAATAGTAGAAAGCCCTATTGAATCCCCAAATCATACAGACTCTGAGGTTCTGCTCTGTCCCATCTTCCTTTTTGCAATCCAGAAAACTTCCGGTCACATTCCACATCCAGATCTTCTTAATAAATTGATATTCAAGATTTAATGTCTTTGCTACACAGGAAATTTTTATTATACTAGGCATGACTTGAATGAAATTCTTGTATAATAAAATGTACAAATGGAGAAACAGAAATTTAAGGCCTGCAGAATTAAATAAGTGCTGAATAGGAGACCAATTATTCTTAGGAAGCATCTGAAGGAATAAGTAGCTCTTATTAGAGAATGAAAGAAGAGTTTATTAAAGTATTACACAATATGCCATTTGCCTTTCTAAGTCCAATTTCATCACTAACCTTGGCATTCACTGTATTAGTCAGGGTAGTAGATGATTATGCTACAGTAACAAATAATCCCTCAATCTCAATGGCTTGTCACAAAGGGCTATGTAACCCTACCCATATGAATTCTGTTGTAGTCTAGATCACTACTTAGCTGTGCTCTGTTCCACTCTTCCATCATGATGTTCTGCCTCACTTCAGGCCCAAAGCAATGGATCCAGAGACCAGCACTGAGGCTGCTGAAACTATGGGCCAAAGAAAATCATCTCTCCTTTAAGCTATTTTTTCATGCTTTCATCACAATGATGAAAATTTAACACCTATGCTGGTCCTTAAGTACTTGGTTCTTCTGTAAAATATCTGGCCAAGGCAAGAGTGGTGGCCCACACCTATAATCCCAGTACTTGAAAGACTGAGACAGAAGGATCAAAAGTTCAAGGGCAGCCTCAGCAATGTAGTGAGATTCTCAGCAACCTAGAAAGAACCTCTTTATTTATTTATTTATTTATTTATTTATTTATTTATTTATTTATTTATTTATTTATTTATTTTGCGGTACTGGGGATTGAACTCAGGGGCATTCTACCTTTGAGCTACACCCCCAGCCCTATTTTTTTTTTTTTTTTTTTTTTTTGG
>PVLC010020253.1:0-29479 GCA_004027655.1 Graphiurus murinus | reverse complement strand
GCCACCACGCCCGGCTCCTATTTAAAGGATGAGAAAAAGCTATTTTGAGTGGTATCATTCCCTTGCTTATTACTTGTATGCCTGAATAATACATTGTTTATTGTTTAGATTTGTCCCCTCTTTTTTTTGAACTCTGTAAAAATGATGTCAGATTGTATATTGTCTTCTTGGGCTTTTTTCACATTATGTTTCTAAAATTTGTATTACGGTGTAACTGTAGTTAGTTTTTAGTGCCGTGTAATAGTCTCTTGTCTAAAGGTACAGTTTATTTATTCATGCTCTTATTGATTGATATTTAGGTTGTTGCTTGTCTTTTTCCATAAGAAATAGTCCTACTACTAAAAACAATTTGTATGTGGTATTTGTTTATTTTCTTGCTTTAATTGTATAGAAGTTAAAACATGTATTTCCACGGGTTTTACTTTGACTTTATGTGTAGATGAAATGTATAAGAATTGGCACAATCTTTAGTCTTTTATGAAATTTTCTTTTTTAAGAAAAGAAATTGACTTTAAAAGTGAGACCCTTTTACAACTTTACATTGAGGGGATTATACAGCCTTCCTGAGACATTTTCATGCATCATTTATAAGACGACATAAATGTCACAGTCACGTCATCTTCACAGCTGCAATTCTGAATGAGTCTCCATAGTCAACTTTATAGGCATTAAAAAAAATCTTTAGTTTTTCTCAAAATGGTCTCATTTTAGCATCATCATTTGAAGAGGAAAACAATCCCTTTCTAAGTTAAAAGTTTGGGCTCTGAAGACTCATTTGTGAATGCCATTTAAATTTTATTTTTAATTAAGCGTATTTAATGTTGATGAGAGGTGCCAGACATTCAGAGCTCTGGAGACTCCAGGCAACTATATATCTACAGAACAAGCCTGGCTCAGATAGTAAAGGTACATTGTCCTTCCTGCTGGGCTCCTTTCTGCATCCAGAGAGTAGAATTGCCCCAGTGAAGGGTGTCACAGTCTTTGGGCCCCACTCATTACCAAACATGCTTCTAACCAACAGAAGGTCCACTGGTAACCATAGTTTATGTGAAATTTGGCTTAGTTCTTGCCAATTCATTTTACCCAGTCTACTAAATTGCCATCAAGTGTTAATGACTTTGGGCTCCTGTCAGCCTGGTTTAATTCAAACTAGGAACACAATGCCAAAAGCATTCTCCATTCCCCTCACTGGCCATCCCTAAAGATTTTTGTCTTTCCCTGTGAGGATGTTGGATTTAATTGGTCTTTTCCTTTTCCTTTTTAAAATAATTTTTTAAAATCCGTATTTCAGAGCTAAGAAAAGCAACTTCTACTTTTGTTAATGTTATATCAAAGAAGTGAGGAAGTGGCTGAACCAAATTAGAAATCTAACAGAAGACAGGGGAAATTTTCTGTGGGGTGGTTTGTGCTGGATCCTGGGCTATTAAAATAATGCTATAATCTGCCTCTGAAAAATATGCTACTAAGGTTAAACACACTCATAATTGATTGATTTGACTACTTCATTGCTCAAGACCATAACAACTAGTTCTAAACAAGTGAATAAGTTTCTTGACCTGATAGTGAATGGATCAATCCAATGACCCGTAGTCCCTTCTTTGCAAGAGTGAAATATTTACTACCTCTGGGTTTATAACCGCGACTAAGAAATGACTTGCATCTTGAAGGGTAAGAGAAATCTGGGTCATTATAGATGTTCCTCAGCTGTCTTTCTCATCTGACTCAGGAATAGCAAGAGTAGGGAGCTGATTCTCAAGGTTTGCTTAGATTTAACTTTTCAACCCTAATGTGATATAGGAGATAAAGCATGGGAATGGTTGTTAGGCAAACAACTGCTTTGCAGGGTCTTACCCGTCATCTGGTAACTGACATTTATTTTATAATGTTATATGATTTATAAATCCTTGTACTTGGTACCGCGATAGATTTATCATTCACTGACCCATCTGAAGTTAGCTTGGTTTCTATCTGGGCTGAACAGTTGATTCAGCTGGTTAAAACATTCTGCTCCTGAAGCCATGGTTGGATCCCTGGATCCCCTAATGTGGTGTCATCATTCTGTTCCAAAACTGTAAGTGCATGTATGTACAGCTGTGGAGAGAGAGGGAGAGAAGGGGGGGAGAGGAGGGAGGGAGGGACAGACAGACAGTGGAGTGTGTGTGTGTGTGTGTGTGTGTGTGTGTGTGTGTGTGTGTGTGTGTTAACTGGGTATTGAACCCAGAGCCATTCTACCTCCAAGCTACACAAGTTCTTGCTAGGTTGAGGAGAATACTTGCTGATGCTATCCTATCCTTGAACCTGTGATTTTCCTGTCTCAGCCTCCCAAGTACTGGGATTACAGACATGCACCACCACACCCAGCTACCCCCAGCCCTTTAAAAAAAATTTCTTTTCAAATTTTGAAACAGTCTTGTTAGGTTTCTGAGAGTCTTGCTAAGTTGCTAAAGATAGTCTTGAACTTGTGATCCGTATATCTCAACCTCCCAACTACTAGAATTATAGGTGTGTGCCACCATACCCGGTTCTACCGCCATCTTGTGTCACTATCTCAGATGACTAAAGTTGTTAACACCCACCCAGTTATCCCTCCTGGAAATATCTTCCAAGCCCAGTCCTTACTGGTCAGTAATAAAATGTTCATTAAATTACCATTTTTAGGAAGAGCCAGTTACTCTCCAGGCCCTATAGAAGCTATACTTTTATTCGAGACCTAATTAAAAAGAAGTGAAGTGCTTTTAAGTTTAAGTTATTACATCTTTTTGCCTAGAGAGGTTTTTTTGTTTGTTTTTTGGGGATGGAACTCAGAGGCTTTCTATCTCTGAGCTATACCCTCAGCCCTATTTTATTCTTTTATTTTGAAACAGGGTCTCACCAAGTTGTGGAGGCTGGCCACGAACCTATGATCCTCCTGTCTCTGCCTCCCAAGTACTAGGATCACAAGCATGCGTCACCTTGCCTCCCCCCCCCCCATTGCCTAGAGAGTTTAAGTGGTAGTTTTCCTGTGAGTTCTTTGTAACTTTTTGTCTAGGGCAAAATAGATACTTGAGGTTTAACATTTATGTCTGTCAATTCCCCTTTCCCAGTAGCTTTGCCCAGCTTTGTTGTGAAGATGGAGCTTATTAGAAATTATATTGGCATTGTCCTGAGATGGTACAAAATACATATGATTTTGATAAATAACTTGATCAAGAGGATGTGAAGCCTTGATTTGAGGAGGTGGTTTCAATAGAATATGACTAATATTGGTATCCGAATGTTCTATAGCAAAGAGGTAAAAGCCATTTCTCCAGCTGCTAGGAAGAAAATTCCTGGTAACAAAAGCTTTGGATTGTGTTTCCTTATCTTTCACAGGTGAGCGTGGTACAAGATTCTGTCAACATTTCTGGACAGAATACCATGAATATGGTGAAGGTTCCTGAGTGCAGGTTGGCAGATGAGTTAGGAGGGCTGTGGGAAAATTCCCGGTTCACAGATTGCTGCTTGTGTGTTGCTGGCCAGGAATTCCAGGCTCACAAAGCTATCTTAGCAGGTTAGTATTTTTATTCATGGGTTGCTTTGTAGTTTGGGCAAAATAAGGAAAAATAGTGGCTGTATAATCACCTTTTGAACAGTTTTAACTTTTTTTTTTTTTTTTTTTTTTTGCGGTACTGGGGATTGAACTCAGGGGCATTCTACCTCTGAGCTATACTCCCAGCCCTACTTTTTTATTCTTTATTTTGAAACTGAGTCTCACTAAGTTGCAGAGTGCCTCACTAGGTAGCTGAGGCTGGCCACGAACCCGGATCCTCCGGTCTCAGCCTCCCGAATGCTGGGATTACAAGCGTGCGCCACCACACCTGGCCAGTTTTAACTTTTTAAACTTGGCTACATATATCCTGCAATTAAATAGACTTTTATATTATGATGACATTAATTCTCCTAGCCAAAAAGACTGTTCTCCATAAAAATGATATTTCTGTTTTTCTTCTCTCTAGTGGACTTAGGACACCATTCTCGTTCTCTCTCATATTCTCTCTCTCTTGCTCTCGCTCTCTCTCTTTTTTGGGGAGGGAAGGGTAGGGGGTGCTAGGATTGAACCAAGAGGTGTTCTACTTTAAGCTATAGCCCCAGCCTATTTTATTTTTTATTTTGAAACAGTTGCTAAGTGCCTTGCTAAGTTGCTGAGGCTGTCTTCAAACCTACTAGGCCACCATTTTCAAGGAGTAGTTAATGGTGTACAAAGGTCCCTTAGATAGGGACTGTAGATGTAATAAAGAGGATTCTGTATGCAGGACTGAATACCATCTAGCTGAATCCCCAGCCCTGGAGGGTTTAGCCCTCTCTTCCCTATAAACATACTAGAAGAATGAGACTGTTGCCACGCACACATAGGATCAGGTCTTGTTCTAGTAGGTCCTTGGTCTGTAAGACCAGAAAGATTGATATTTATTTATTTATTTATTTATTTATTTATTTATTTATTTATTTATTTTTGTGGGGGGGGGTACTGGGGATTGAACCCAGGGGCATTCCACCTCTGAACTACACCCCTAGCCCTATTTTTTATTCTTTATTTTGAAACAGAGTCTCACTAAGTTGTGAAGGGCCTCACTAAGTAGCTGAGACTGGCTGTGATCCTTCTGTCTCAGCTTCCCAAGTATTGGGATTACAAGTGTGTACCAGCATGCCTGGTTTGCCAGTGTGTCTTTCTACATATGCAAGATCGGCTCCCTTTCTTTCTCTTAATAATACATATTTCAGACTTTAGCCTCTCTCCTATAACCTCCTCCAGTTCCTAAATGACGACCTTGCCTACTCCATCTAAGAGAACATCAAGGCCTCTTTGCAGGAGCACCCTTGACTCTTGCCACTCACCTGCATTCTCAAGGGGGGAGGAGGAGTACCTCCTCATGTACAGAGCAAACTGTTTTTTCTGCTTTTGCTCTGTTCACATCCCATCCTGCCTTCCCAGAATCCTTACTCCAGCAGTTATTCATTATCCACCCCCCCCCTTCCAGAGTGAAATTTCTTGAGTTAGCACATTGACTCAACTTCTTTCTTCCAGTTATCCTCAGTTCACCTCCATACTATGAAAGCAGTTTTCTAAAGTTATATGCATGACCTGCTAATTCCTAAATTTAAGAGGCTCTTTAATTCATGTATTACATGATTCCTCTTCCTGGTTTTCTGGATACTTCTAATGCATGGCCTCCCTCCCTCTTTTTTACATGTCTGTTCAAACACTGGTAAGGCATAAGGATCTGCTTGAGTTCTGTTTTCACCTTCCCTGGGTGATCTTTACTTATTCCCATCACATCAGCTGTTGTCTATCTGCTGATGCACTTCTAAGACATATCTACTGCTTTGGACCCTACCTGTTTATTAAATGCATCGACTCTTTAGTTTTCAACTTCTGTAATATGCTTCTTTAGTACCTTATAGTTTATAACTCTTCTGAGATAAGAACAGCGAGAATTATTATCCTTTTGGTATAGATTAATATATTGAGGTTCAAAGGGTTAAATGATTTGCCCAAGAAAATGGTTAGGAAATGGCAGAGCTAAAATTAGTTCTTTCTGACATGAATTATAGGCCAAAAGTTCCGGTTCCCTGTTAGCTCAAAGGCCTCCTACGTATTCCATCTGTTCTTCCACTCTTAGGTAGTGGTTGGTTGTCTCAACTTTGACCCAAACCCCAATTTATTCAGCAACATAAAAAAGTTAGTTCTTTATGGTTGAAATTAAGTTTATTTATTTTCATGGTATTCATTAGATTATGCATGGGTGGGAATATTGTTTCTCAACCTTTCTTCATCATCTCCCCCACTAAGGAGAAAAACTAGATTTATATTCTCCCTAATGAGAAAAATTAAATACTAAGAAAAATAATTTTATCAGGAAGAATAAGCTTTGAAGGGCCACAAACCATTGTACTATCTATGGCTTTTTTTCCTACCTCTTTGGGATAATATCATCTCTATTAAGAATGCACAGCTTGGAGCCAGGCGTGGTGCACGCTTGTAATCCCAGCATTTGGGAGGCTGAGACTGGAGGATCCGGGTTCGCGGCCAACCTCAGCTACCTAGTGAGGCCCTCTGCAACTTAGTGAGACCCTGTTTCAAAATAAAGAATAAAAAATAGGGCTGGGGGTATAGCTCAGAGGTAGAATGCCCCTGGGTTCAATCCCCAGTACTGCCAAAAAAAAAAAAAAAAAAAAAAGATGCACAGCTTGGAAGGAGACAACTTGCCATGAATGAGCACTGGAGCTCAGTGCTTGACCTTCTTGCTGTGTGGTCCCTAGAGGGGAGACTGTATGGTGTCGGGTTCCAGTCAAGACCCAGTTTAAAGCTGGGCCTAGTGGCACATACTTGTAATCCCAGTACTTGGAAGACTGAGACAAGAGGATCGCAGGTTCACAGCCAGCCTCAGCAAGTAGTAAGGCCCTCTGCAACTTAGTGAGACCCTGTTTCAAAATAAAGAATAAAAAATAGGATTGGGGATGTATCTCAGAGGTAGAATCCCCACTACTAAAAAATAATAATAATAATAATAAAACCCAGCTTACCTCATGCACATCTGCAAAGAGGATGTAGTGTTACCATCTAACATAGACAACTGGAGTAATTAATTTCCTTAAAATATGGATGGGCCAGGCATGGTGGTACACACTTATAATCCCAATACTTGGGAGGCTGAGATAGGAGAATTGCAGGTTCGAGGACAGCCTCAGCAAATAGTGAGACTCTCATCAACCTAATGAGACCTTGTTTCAAAATACAAATAAGCCAGGCGTGGTGGTGCACGCTTGTAATACCAGCATTTGGGAGGCTAAGACCGGAGGATCTGGGTTTGTGGCCAGCCTCAGCTACCTAGTGAGGCCCTCCGTAACTTAGTGAGACCCTGTTTCAAAATAAAGAATAAAAAATAGGGCTGGGGTATAGCTCGGAGGTAGAATGCCCCTGAGTTCCATCCCTAGTACTGCAGGAAAAAAAAATACAAATAAAATTGGGCTGGAGTATAGCTTAGAAGTAGAATGCTCCGAGTTTAATTCTCAGTACCACAAAAATATATATATATATTTTAATATATATATATATCTTATATATAAAACATAATATATATATATATATGGGTGGGTGGGAAAGAGCTAATAAATTGTTTTGAAAGTGATACTTTCATATTTTCCTTTATGTCTCATAATTATTTACTCACTTGGTGTAATATGTAAAGAAAAGAATTTTATAATTCTAGTGTAATTTGAAGTTGAGACCTTTTCTTATAGGACTGTGACAGAAAGGAAAATTATTTCTTCTTCATAACTGGGGAGAACCAAGAGATTCCCATGTTATAACCTCATCTGTTTGTTTCCCTCTTATTTTGTAGCTCGTTCTCCAGTTTTCAGTGCCATGTTTGAACATGAAATGGAAGAGAGCAAAAAGGTACGTAACTGGATGGAGATGGGTCTTTTTAGCCAGGTGATTAGAGTTAGATGATTTCTCAGTTTGACAGCAGATTTATTTTTCTAATTATTTTTTTCTTACTGTGTTATTAAATTGTACTCCATTGCTGGGCATGGTAGTGCATGGTTGTAATCCCAGTTCTTAGGAGGCTGGGACAAGAGGATTGAAAGTTCACGGCCAGCTGCAGCAATTTATGAGGCCCTTTGCAACTTAGTGAAACCCTGTTTCAAAATAAAAGAGTAAAATCAGGCTGGGGGTGTTGCTCAGAGATAGAATGTCCCTTGGTTCAGTCCCCAGTACAACAAAAATTAACTAATTAATTAAAATTGTACTCCATTCTAGCCAGGCATGGTGGCACACACTTGTAATCCCAGGACTTGGGAGACTGAGACAGGAGGATCTGGGTTCACGGCCAGCCTCAGCTACTTAGGCACTCCACAACTTAGTTAGACCCTGTTTCAAAATAAAGAATAAAAAAAATAGGACTGGGGGTATAGCTCAGAGGTAGACATGCCTCTGGGTTCAATCTCTAGTACCAAAAAAATAAATAAATAAATAAGGCTGGAGGTATAGCTTGGAGGTAGAATGCCCCTGGATTCTATCCCCAGTACCACAAAAAAAAAGTACTCCATTCTAATAACACAGACACCTTCTGAGAGCAGAGAGAGGTGGTCTATGAGTATTCCAGATAAAGTAGACTCAATCCGTAGGCAGACCATCCAAACAGTCTTGGGTGAAGGTATTAGACATGTATTCTATGTAGAAAATTCAGAAAAATAAAGGTGGAAAATTGAAAGTATAGAAGTTTTCTGTTGTATTTGAGGAAGCAAAGGTGGTACTTGTGATGAGAGAAAAGGGTATCATAATCAAATAGGATAAGGAAACATTTTCTATTCATGTTGGGTTTTAAATGATACAAGCTTTTCTCTTCACCAGAGCTTAGAATCATGAAAATAGTTTAGGAAATTTGTTCTGTTGGAATGTTTCTCATTTTCAGTTTTTCTGGCATAGAATCGGGTTGAAATCAATGATGTGGAGCCTGAAGTTTTTAAGGAGATGATGTGCTTCATTTACACGGGGAAGGCTCCAAACTTGGACAAAATGGCTGATGATTTGCTGGCAGCTGCTGACAAGGTGAGATAAGAACAGAAAATAATCATAGGACTTAGGAGTTACTGTGGCCTCTTTGAGTTTTGTGAATGGGTCTATGTTGCATTCTGGATAAAATAAGCATGTATCCTAATTTGGCCAAGATAACCTCATTTATACATCTTGCTCCAACACAATTATTAATAGCACCCTTTTTGTTCTCAAAAATGTACTGCTTCGAATGGTAAACTATATGGTCACCCTAACTATGGAAAAGAAGGATAAGTTTAAAGTTTAACTTTCTTCCCCATCTCAAATTTAACCACAATGAGAATAAAGATTCAAGTAATACATTTAAGTTCATTTTAACTTTGTCAATAAAAGAATAGTCTTTTACCTATTGTAGTGGCTAGCATTCTCAGCATTTGCTAAGCAGTCATTGAAATATACCATAGTTCTTCAAAAAGATAAGACAATTAATAGGTTTTGGGGGGAAAAAGGAGACATTGGATTTATCTAAGTCAAATATTTGCTGTTTTGCTGCAGGGTTTCTCAACCTATCTCATGTTAACGTACACCGTGAATTTTCTAAAAAGGAATGTGATAGATAGCATTTCTCTGGTTTAGTTACCCTTGAGATCTTTTTTCTTAAGAATCACCTGTGAGGATTAATTGTCCCTAAAACACACTCTGGGACACTGATTTTCATTGTGTAGGCACATCAGATGGAGTTCACTCACTGCCAGGTCTTAGGGCTTGTGGAAATCCACCTGCAGAGCAAAAGGGTTGGCATTTACCCTATAGAACCTTTTTTGTGTGTAGGGGGCAGGGACAGTTGATGTGAGGATGCTAAAAAGTCTTAACCCAACAGCAGTAGACCCCTTCAGAAAGAAGGTGCTTTGCTGAAAGTGCCCCTCTTCCTGCCATGAGACTGCAACACCTGTCTGGGGGGAAGTGGGCTCCGGCTGATGGGTACCAGAGCCTTCCCAGGCTTTGCTCAGGGAGGTAGTCTCCTTGTGCCTCCCTTTGCACCTGAGGACAGAGGAAGGTGCCTGAGTTTACAGTGGAGGTTTTATTTTTATTGACTAGCTTTTTGGAGTGTTTGTAGAGAATAAGATATATGGACCCAATCAGTGCTCCTGATGAAAATTGGAATAATAATCATATCCTTCTTGCAACCTTTTAAGACTTTATTAATATACCATACTCCTCCAGTCTGCCTCAGCTCTGACCAGGGAAAACTTGCTTTCAATAGAGATAGTAAAAAAATATTCACTGCAAGCTTTGGGAAAATAGAAGACACAGCCCAATGCCTGCTTTTCATAAAGTTTATATGGTTCTGCTTGAAATGCCCTCTGGTTTTCAATGAAGTAGTTATTTATGCTTATGTCAAGTATTTATTCCCCTCATCTAGATCCCATCAGGACAAGTAGTATTTCAAAGCCCACTTGTTAGATAATACTGACACAGTTGTATATCCTTCAGAGCCAAGCTTAAACTTCTGTGTCCCTAGGTTATCATTCTTGCTCTCTTACCAGAGAACCTGCTGGTGACCTACTGTAAGTACGTACATAGGGCATGAGAATCAGCCTGAATTGCCATTCCAAGGATGTTATTTCCAACACAACGTTTTTTAAAAAGCAAAGCAGTTGAATCATAGCAGTGCTTTAAATTTATGAATGAGAAGTAATTGAAGGGTGCACTTTCAAATTCCATTCAGAATTTCCTGTTAAGACAGTCTTTGTTCCAAGCCTATTTGAAAACGTTTTTTACCTTTACACCTCCCTGTGAGTTTTAGGAAAACAGAGTAAGAAATCTTTCATGGAAGGATCTAAACATCTAGAATTTACCCAAGAGGCTGAAACAGCTTCTTCTGAGCTTTTTCAGTCTCCTGGGGACATGTGTAATTAGACCAAAAACAAAACAAAACACGTCGGCCAGGCCTGGGAGACACAATTTCAATCTCTTGGGTAAGTACTGCCATTAGGCAGGTTTTTCAGAAGCATAATTAAGAAAAAAACTTTGTTCCCCAAGGGACAAGAATGGCTACTTTTGTCTAATTATACAGTAGGGATCAGAGCTATTCACAGTGTAAGTCCTTTTAAAAGAATGTATTAGAAAGGATAAGAGGAATAGTCTGTGCAGCACTGTCTAAAGACTGAACATTTACTCAACCTTTTCCAGCCTTTTAAAACAAGAAGGGCAACCTCATTTCTTGCTTGTTTAGTGTCATTCCCGTTTTCCATGGAAACTATTTTCCAGTTACTCAAATGTAAAAAATTAAAGTTGCACTAAAACCAATAAAGCTCCCTTTTTGCTGCAGATCACAGTGCCAGCAGATAAAGCCTCCTCACCCAGAATTCATAACACTGAAATTGTCCTGGTTGGCTGCCGTGATTCAGCCTAGAGGGGTGTCATGTCACTGATTTCTGAGGTCCTCAAGATATGGGACCTGTAAGGAGACTGGAGAGCCTCAGAGCAAACATTCCCCTGTGAACTGAATAATGACGTTTTATTTTGTGCCTTCTTTTCTTTCCTTCCTCTTTTTTATCCCAGAAGTTCCTTAGTGAGTTCATAATCTCATACTAAAGAGCAAGTAGTTGAGTTGCATCCAACCCAGTCAGCTAGGTCAGGTGTGGCCTGCATTAAGTGAGACCTTCTGTTTATGCCCTTTACTTAGAAAAGAAGCTTTTAAACTGACACTGAATCTGGGGCCTCTGCTGCTTTGTCCTTTTACCTTGAGAATCTTAACCTCAACACCAATAAAATAGGACTTCATTTGTCCTTTCTATTGAAAAGCAGGCCCTTGGTTGGCCCTCACTCAGGAATAACCAGTGACAGAGATGCTGGTGAAAGTCGCCATGGGGCTTCTTTTCACAGCCTGAGGGGCCAGTTGCGACATCCTGCCAGCATGCCGACAATGCTTGGTAGAAAGGACTGTGCTTCACCCTAGTCAGTTCTAAATAAAAGAATTGCAGCAGGTTTAAATGTAATGTTCCTGTTAGCTTGCCACAGACTAACACTTCATTGTAAGGGTAGGTTGTGGTGCTTTAAGAAAGATTTTAATCGTAAGAGATAGAGTAAACTGAGGATGTGGGTCAATTGTGTAATTGCCATTTTTCTAATGGGTAGACTTTAGAATGTGAATGGCAGCTATCCAGGTTATTTTAGCTATCTTCATTTCAAGCTTAAACAACTAACTTTCAATGTATGGTTATATTTTATAATTGCAGTAGTAGCTTTTCAATGCTCTGTGCATTTCTGTTCAGGTCTCCGGTTAGACAGTGATTCTGCTAAAGAAAACAATTTCCGTAGTGGTCAGCCCAGAGCTATTGCTGCTCTGACGACAGCAGTGCTTGTGTTTTACAGTATGCCCTGGAGCGTTTAAAGGTCATGTGTGAGGATGCCCTCTGCAGTAACCTCTCCGTGGAGAATGCCGCAGAAATTCTCATCCTGGCTGACCTCCACAGCGCAGATCAGTTGAAAACTCAGGCAGTGGATTTCATCAACTAGTGAGTTGGCATCTTCAAAGTTCCTCTTTCAGAATAATTGGGATAGCTAAAGAAATGAGAAAGACTTTGAATTAGCAAGTAAAACAGGCAAGTGGCTTCATTAACCTTTTGGTAGTAAGTATAGAGTTTTCATCTTTTCCTTCAGCTAGACAGTATGGAAAATGGTTTGTTTCCATGGATCGAATCCTATTGGTGAGTGTTTTCTTCCAAATACTAATGGGAATTAGAGTAAATGATGACTTGCTATCCTAGAAAAGCTGTGTGTCCCCAAGTGGTATCATTTTTACTTCACCTTCACCAACTAAGATAGAGATTTCTGGGAGAATAGAAGTACATCTTTTAAGAGTTAGTAAAATGCATCTATGGTGGAATGGGAGGAAGAGATGAGATTGTTAAATATTCTGTTTTGACAAAGAAACACTCAAGTAGATGAGTTTCTTTATCCTAAAGGACAGGTGACCTGGCCATAGTACTTTCTGAAATACTTTGAAGGGGCCAAGATGAATAGTGACTATAGCCCATCTTCTCAGAGGGGTACGTTCTACTCCCGTGCCTGATGGGGGAGGGCACAAGTTGGGAGGGAAGCCCTCATAGTAGCAGCTCTGGAGTAAGACAGATCTGAAACATCTTAAGTAGATGAATGAGCAATATTTAACACAGAAAATGCCCAAAGAAGGGAAATATGTCCTGTAGGTCTAGTAGTAAGATTGTTTCCTTATTTATAATATAAATTATATCTATATTATATAAATTATATATTTATTATTATATAAATTATTGTTAATATACTTTATTGGTACCATAATGGTATCATAATTGGCATCATAATGAGGTTCAGAGTGATAAAAATATGGCGCATGCTTGTAATCCCAGCATTCGGGAGGCTGAGACTGTAGGATCCGGGTTCGCGGCCAGCCTCAACTACTTAGGTCCTCCACAACTTAGTGTGACCCTGTTTCAAAATAAAGAATAAAAAATAGGACTGAAGGTGTAGCTTGGAGGTAGAATGTCCCCAGTACTGCAAAAATAAATAAAAATGGGGCTGGGGTTGTAGCTCCGAGATAGCATGCTCCCGAGTTCAATCCCCAGTACCACCAAAAAAAGAAAAAATATGCATGCACATAGCAGTTGGTGTGTCTCCCTCTGAATTCCACCCTGCTTCATCCCCCTCCCAGTTCACATTCTTGATATTGGTATTGATAGCCTCATGTATGTACATAGCATTATTTGAACTATTTTCTTTGAGGCTGTTTCTAAGGGGTTACCAATCGAGGCAGAAATTAACTCAACCATTGAATGAAAAGTAATATTCCCTCTTTTTTTGACAATCAAATATGACCTGCTCTATGGTTACTAGTAAACAGCAAAGCCAAGCACAGCAGCTCGGAGCCCTCTTCTTTTTTCTTTTCTTTTTCTTTTTCTTTCTTTTTTTTTTTTTTTTTTTTTTTTTTTTTTTTTTTTTGTGTGTGTGTGTGTAACTAAGGGTAGAACCCAGGGGCATTCTGCCTCTGAGCTATACCCCCAGCACTGTTTTTTATTCTTTATTTTGAAACAGTCTAAGTTGTGGAGGGCCTCACTACATAGCTGAGCTGGCTGCAAACCTGCGATCCTTCCATTTCAGCCCCCCAAGTACTGGGATGACAGACGTGTGCAGCCACACCCAGCTTAAAACCCTCTGACTGAGGGAACCCTAGGTTTTCTCTTTATTAGCATCTGAGAAACATTCCACTTTTTGTTTCTGAAAGAATATAGCAGCCACATCTGGGTCACACTTGCCCTTTGTCTAATAAGTAAATTCTCATGTTAAAGGCTCTATCTGAGTGTTTCTTGTATTAACACCCTTTATGCAAACAGAAAATTAGGCTGTCTGAGTGGTGTGTTCAATCCGCTTTTTGCTCATCTTTCTGATAACCTTCTCTCTCCATTGCTCCTAGTCATGCTTCGGATGTCTTGGAGACCTCTGGGTGGAAGTCAATGGTGGTGTCGCATCCCCACTTGGTAGCTGAAGCATACCGCTCTCTGGCTTCAGCACAGTGCCCTTTCCTGGGGCCCCCTCGCAAACGCCTGAAGCAATCCTAAGAGCCTGCCTATTGTGAGACTCCGATTATTTTCCAGAAGCAGTAGCTACTGTTGCTGCCAGTGACCATCAGGTAGACAGCGCAGTCTGTGGAGCTTTACTCTGTTGTGGGGAAGAGATTGCATCGTGGCCCCAGACTTTTAAAACAACTAAGTAACTTGGGGGAACCCAGTGGGGGGAGGGAAGGGCCCAGGACTCGGGGCTGCTCAACCTAGTGAGAACCCTGTTGCTACGTCACCATGTTCCTTTGGCCTGGCCAAGCTGGACTCTGGGGTTCAGTTTGGGCGCTGGCTCTGAGCACATCCCAGCCATGGTACTTCGAAGAGACCTGCCTGCGTCTGACTGAGCAGAACAAATTGTCCGGTGCCTGGAGCAAAAAGGAAAAAGGACATTTAGTTTTAAGAGAAGGGAAAAGGAAAGAAGAAAAAATTTTTGCAGAATTTTTCAAAAATCAGTTTGTGAATTCCAATAGTATTTATGTTGAGAGAAACAAATTTTAGTCCTTCCAACTGTGCTAAAACTTGATGTTTGTGAAAACTCCTCACCACCATACAAGTATCAGAAGAGCCCTCTTTTTAGCACTTATTGTTTGCAAGAACAGAATACATCGTGTTTTATCTTCTTATGAAAGTGAGAAGTGAAGGCAAAAGGGGAAAGAGGTCATTTGATCTAGAAGACAAGTGTTCTGATGGTAATGGCTTTGCAAAAATCTTTATTGGTGTTGAAAACTGGAAAAAATAATTCATCCAGAATTCATACTGTCTTGACAAGAACTATGGTTCTCTGTTTTTAGATATTGTGGAAAATGTTTTTTGGCATTTTTCTCTTATTTTATTTCTCTTCCCTCCCCCTTCCCTTTTTCTAAAAAAACAAAACAAAAAAAACAAAACAAAAAACAACAAAAAGAAGAGAAGATAAAAGGAAATTTTATTAACTGCTGTGTGAAAAACATCCCAACCCAGATTGCTCAGCTGTCCGTACCTGACTTGTCACCTGCATAGGAGCCAGTCCTGTTCCTTCAGATTAGCCCCTCTTCCTACAGGGGAGAACTTCCAAATGTTAAATTTTTTCTTTTTGAAAATATAAATAATTACTATTTTGTACTGTGTGGTATCTCTGGTCTTTTGTTTCACTCACCTGCCTTGTCTCTTGAGTCTGAGTTCCTTGCTTAAGGGATTTTGAAGGCCTAGTTTGATCCCTCATCTTGCAGGGATTATGTTTGAAATGTCTAATAAGAAGCAGGGATTTATTCTTCGTAATCTTGAGTTTCTTTTGTGAGCTATCAGCATCTGCCAGTCTTTTGTCCTCCTTGAGTATTTGACTGTCCACATCCTAATGAGGGACCAGGCCCCTACCCCTGCCAAGACAAGTAATTGTACTGGGCTTTTCTGCATCCTGTATGTTTTAAGACCTAATCCCCAATCTCCTTTCTCCTAACTAAATATAAAAGGATCCAAGGGACATGAATGTGGAGATTAAATAAAGGGAAATTATTGTCTCTGACTGGACCTGTCATTCACTTGATGTGTTTCCAGAAAAGTTAATGTCTTAACTCCCAGTGGGCTCACAAGAATATTCTGGGGCTGCCTGTCAGCCTTTTTCATAGCACAGTTAGGACAGTGGGATACACTGGAAAATACATTAGCCATTTGACTGCGGTGTGTATTGTTTGAGCATAGATGGAACTTCAACCTACTTTACCTCCTTTCCTTTCAGTGGACTTCTGCTTTTGCAGAAGTCATTTCTTACCACCCCTCAAATGAATAGATATGACCTATTATCAATATAACCAAAGGCAGGATTTGTTTTTTAGACAATACTCTGTTGCACTTCCCAGTTCCCCCTCAGTGTTACCTGTGTGAGAAAGGGCCCACTCTTCACGTGCTGCCTGCTTCTTGTGCCGCCTTGCCTGCGCTTTCCAGACCAGCTCACAGACGCAGGGATCAGGGCAGACACAAAGTCTTCTCTGCCCACAGGGTCTTCGGGTACCTGCATCTGTTCTGCATCTCTCAGTTCTCAGCTAACCATCTACAGTGTGTCAGCTGAACTTCACAGCTACTTGGTGAGTTTGGTTGGACAGGCAGTAGATTGCATCTTCACATTCTGTAACAGGGAGAAGGTGAAACCCAGGGAAGGAACATGCCTAAGGTCACGCGACTATTGGGTGCCAGATCTTCTAATGTCATATCCTGAAGATTATGTAATGAACTGGAGGAAGCTCCATTTCTGGAATGTTAGGTACAAAATTGGAAGTAAAGCTTGCTTCCTCTGGGAATAGCAAGAACAAAGCCCTGAAAAGGTGTCTCTAACTGGCCTGCTCTTCAGAGGTCTCAGGAGGTAGGACCAGATTTGCTCTCCTCGTCAGCTTGAGTCTGGGGACTGGTGGGTTCAGAGAACACTCCCTCAAGAGGGTAGCAGTCCTGCCACCCAGCTCCTGGCAGGATGAAGGTCCCTTCTGAGATTTTCAGTATTTATGCACTTTACTGTAGGTACAAAGCTGTTAGAATTTCAGGTACAGGTAAAGCTACTCGATGTTTCTCCTGTCATTATATTTTCTGGACATGTTTGTTTTTGTTTTAAATGATACAGTTGAAGCCATCTGGTTATGACAACATCAGAGTCCCAGCATACTGTTCATAAACCTCCCACTGCCGCCACCCCTTCCCTTAGCTCCCCCACATCTGAAATTTAATTCAAGTTAACTCCACAATCTGGGGCATGTGCTGTCACTGCAGAGATGCCCGTGCCAGTGGAACAGTTGGAGATTTCAATTCCACAAGGATATGGCTTATTTATCAAAACAGTATTTCAGGCAAGTAGTTTCACAGAACCTTTGGAGTTGCAGTTTCAGGTCCAAATAGAGTATCTGGCATCATCCCTGCCTCCTCTCCTCTCCTGTGGTCAGCCCCGCCACATGCCTGGCCATCCATGGAAAAATTGTCCTGTTCTCTATGTGGAGAGTAAACCTTTCTGTGTGGTTATTAGGTGTCTCAGATGCCTTTATGGGTTCTGACAATTTGGGTAAGAGATAACTCTTTTCCTTTTCACTGGTAAGGCTGCTGGCCTTTTAGCACTTAAAGATCTTGCTGCTGCTGCTGCTGCTGCTGCTGCTCCTCCTACTTATTGCCTTTTAAATTCTAACCAGGGACATGAAGATCTTGTCTTAGGCTAGTTCTCTGGCTTGACCACTCTGTGCATTCCTTTTTAACTATGGCTTAACCTCTGGTGGGATCTCCATATTGTATGAGCCTGTACAAATGAAAGGAAACAGCTTGTATGTTTATGAGCAGAACAACAAACAGGGTGTGGAGCTGCACTTTGAAACTGACTGTTGCTTTGTTTTGGCCCTTCAACTTCTATAAAAGAACAACTAATTTCCCCCAACATGGCTGTATTGGATCCTTTGGTTTATCTTTGTCAAAGACAGATTTTTTGGCTGGAGCCCAACCTTATTTTCCTCAACTAATTATCTTTTTAATCAGCCTGGGCTCGGTGTATTTCCTTTGTCTCATGACTTTTCGCTGAACTGTGCCCTCCATCATTTAGATTCATTTTTGATGGCTTGCTGACTAATCTTAACATTCAGGTGAGTGTCTTTGGATTGCTCTTTATGTACGTGAGTGTGCAAGGTAGATATGCTTCCCCCCTTTTAATTTCAGAGGTGACTGCGCCACAACAGGTCCTTTGACCCGGTAGGTGGGCACCTCATGGAGACGGTGAGCAAGAAAGCAGATGTAGGATGATCAGCCTTTGGGATAATGAGCTGGGAGAACCAGAAGCTTTGACCTCTAGACGAGAACAGAAACCTGAATGTTGTTAACTGATGGGATCTCTGCTGCCGAGCTATTAGCAAGATGATCGCTCCCCCTCTGTAAGTCCTGTAATGTAGAGTAGGAAGTGGCATCTGGAATACTGTGTGGTGCTGATTTCTGCAGCTCTAAGAAAAAAAGAATTGTAGACTTGAGGGAATTCAATACAAGCAACAGAAATGATGGAGTTGAAGGAGATCAACTCTAGGGGAAACATTATGAAGATAGAATGTGCGTCACTCCAGTGTGGGAATGTAGCAGCAATACCTGCAGTTGACAGATGTCATGGGCATTCTGAACACTTGAGAACTTACAGTTTCACCTTCATTCCAATTGTGTGGTCTGAGAAGGTGATGTGACTTCCTCAAGGTTGCTTAGCCTGGCCCAGAGCCAAGAAATAACGGAAGACAAAGGAATAGCTTTGGGGCTTAGGCCCAGAGACCAAAGAGAAGGCGAAAAACCAAGAGTTTGCCTGGCAATGACATGGACTCATCCACTTGTGGTGCTCTCAAGAGGGTGTGTGTGTGTGTGTGTGTGTGTGTGTGTGTGTGTGTGTGTGTGTGAGTTTACCTGGCAATGACATGGACTCATCCACTTGTGGTGCTCTCAAGAGGGTGTGTGTGTGTGTGTGTGTTTACTGGGAGTTGAACCCAGTAAATCCCTACTTTATTTTTTATTTTGAAACACGGTTTCACTAAGTTGCTGAGGGTTTCACTAATTGCTGAGGCTGACCTCAAACCTGCAATGCTCCTGTCTCAGCCTCCCAAATACTGGGTTTACAGGCTTGTGCCACTGCGCTTGGCTTCTCAAGACCTTTCAAAGAGAGCTCTTAAGACTGGCGCAGTGGCGCGCCCCTGTCAGCAACACAGTGAGGCTCTTAATAACCTAGCAAGACCCTGTTTCAAAATTTAAAAAATTAAAAGGGCTGAGAGTGTAGCTCAGAGGTAGAATATCTCTGAGTTCAATTCCCAATAGCAAAACAAAAAAAAAAAGGCTCTCTTCACAGACTGAAAGAGGAGAGGCCCTACAGAGGTTACTTTCTGTTCATGTCCAGAAAACAGACTTCCAGGGAAGTGGGGTGACATGCTCAGTCACAGAGAGTAAAACCCAGGCCACTGATTGGAAAACAATTGCTGAGTACCTAGGAGACTCCAGGCATTGTACAAGGCTGGGCCTTGGGCAGAGGGTAGTGTTTCTGCTTTACTAAGTCAGTTTAATGGAGAAGGCAGAAACAAACCAGAAAGGCTACAGAACTGAAGTGGTTACATTAGAGCAGTTTCAGTCAAGTGGCAGAGGGAGAAGCCAAGAATGATACGGAAGTAAGCTCAGGAGTTTGGCAGGGAGAGATGAAGGGAACATCTCCCACTTTTAAGAATTTATATCTCAATATAGTCAGTCAATACATTTGTTTTTTGTCCAGCAATAATGGTGTACAGGTTATTCTATAAATTATGGACATCTAGTAATTGATACTTGCAGTGTAGTCAAAGTCATGTTTGTAGAATATTTATACAAACATGACTATAATTATAGTCATGAGAAAGAACACAGTCACCTTCATCCCATGCACTATTTGGAGACTGATTTCCTAAAGGCATTTTTTTGTACTTCTTCAACTTATCCATCTTCCAAGTAAAAGTTTGCTTCACACATTTGCTTAAATGTTCTCATGGGTCAGTGATTTGGTTCGCTGCTGTGCTACTAAAGTTATGCGATTCCGTTCCCAAAACAAATATGGAAGCCCCATTTGGTAGCCTTTGCCAGTTCTCATGGTGTAAATACTCCCATAGTGTAAATACCATGTCTGACTTCAAATCACCAAGGTGACCTTACCGAGCAGGAGCTGGGGAGAGGTGAGCAGGGTGCCATGATCAAGTACATGAACCATGTACTTACAGTAGATACAAACAAACTCATGAACAGAGATAATAGTAAAATACCAAATAATGAGGAAGAGATTAATTTTGAGTACTTAACTGCCTTTATTAATCATATGGTAATATTTCTTAATAATGCTGGTTTGACAACCAGCTCTCAAAATTCCTAAAAATTTAGTGATTGGCTCGAGGGAGCCAGTGTGAACCACTCTAGTACACTACTTGTATGGTTTCAAGTTTGTCCTCTGACATCTCTGTGCCTCATTATTTCCTGTTATCCCACAGCACTTTAACATACACTATAGTGCTGGGCGTGGTGGCACACACTCGTAATCCCAGTACTTGAGAGGCTGAGACAGGAGCATCACAGGTTTGTGGCCAGCCTCAGTTACTTAGACCCTGTTTCAAAATAAAGAATAAAAAAGCCGGGCATAGTGGCGCACGCTTGTAATCCCAGCATTCGGGAGGCTGAGACCGGAGGATCCGGGTTCGCGGCCAGCCTCAGCTACCTAGTGAGGCCCTCTGCAATTTAGTGAGACTCGGTTTCAAAATAAAGAATAAAAAATAGGACTGGGGGTGTAGCTTGGAGGTAGAATGCCCCTGAGTTCAATCCCCGGTACCGCAAAAAACAAAAACAAAAACAAAAACAAAACAATAAAAAATAGGGCTGTGAGTGTAGCTCAGAGATAAAGTGCCCCTGAGTTCAATTCCTAATACCACAAAAACACAACAAAACCCAGTGCAGGGGTGAATGTTTTGTAAATACCAGTGACTCAGGAGCCTGCGGCTGGAAGATTGCAGGTTCAAGGCCTGCCTGGGCAATTTGGTGAAACCTGGTCTCAAAAAGAGCTGGGGATGTAGCTCAGTGGTAGAATGCCCCTGGGTTCAATCCCCAGTAGTACTACCACCACATACCACCTAAGTGTGTGTGTGTGTGTGTGTGTGTGTACATAATACATACATACATACACTTATGTAGTAATAGCAAAATGAATTATTGCCTTTTTATTCATCCATAAATTGACATTGATACATGAACCAATAGTTAAATCTCTGGGTAAATTAACATTTTTATTTCTGTCTCTTACCAGTGTTGGAAATGTATATTTTATTAAAAATGTTGGAGCCAGGTGTGGCACATGCTTGTAATCCCAGTACGTGGGAGGCTGAGACAAGAGGATCACAGGTTCAAGGACAGCCTCAGCAACCTAGGAAGACCCTGTTTCAAAACAAAAAATATAAAGGGCTGGGGGTGTAGCTCAGAGGTAGAATGTCCCCTGGTACCAGAAAAAGAAAAAACAATGTGTTGAACACTAATAATAAACAGGCCTCATCATGAACAAGTTATCCAAATCTGCAGTCATTCCAGGGGTGTGGTCTCCATAGTGATTCCTTCCTACCCCATTGTCTCTGAACAAATTTTTTTTTGAAAGGGCCAAACAGGTATGGCCAGCCAGGTCTTCTACTCCCACCAAAGTCAAAGAACCTCTTTCGATTTGGCCCCTTGATGAATTTTTTTTTTTTTTTTTTTTTGCGGTACTGAGGATTGAACTCAGGGGTGTTCTACCTCCGAGATATACCCCCAGCCCTATTTTTTATTCTTTATTTTGAAACCGAGTCTCACTAAGTTGCGGAGGACCTCACTAAGTAGCTGAGGCTGGCCGCGAACCCGGATCCTCCGGTCTCAGCCTCCCGAATACTGGGATTACAAGCGTGCGCCACCACACCTGGCTCCCTTGATGAATTTTTATAGCCTGTTTTCTTCACTAATATTTCGTGTATCCATTTGATATACAATGTTAGACTGTGTGAGTTTCCAGGTAGACAACAGTGAGTAAAACTGACTGTTATGTGTTCTCGTGAGAATTTAGAGTGTAATGAGAAGAGAGAGTTCATAATAATCCCACAGATTCATACTGTTAAACCATGGCAAGGGCCCTGAACAAAACCTAT
Organism: Graphiurus murinus; assembly: GCA_004027655.1. Taxonomy (NCBI): domain Eukaryota; kingdom Metazoa; phylum Chordata; class Mammalia; order Rodentia; family Gliridae; genus Graphiurus; species Graphiurus murinus. The sequence goes on along the minus strand of PVLC010020253.1, from coordinate 7,724 downwards.
AGGGTACCAGGAGAGCCTGGGTCTGGGGCGTGAAAAAAGCTTCCCTAGGAAAGCAGCTGCAGGGTTGGGAGCTGACAGATGAGGAGCTGCCCTTGGTAAAGTTAGGAGGCCCGTTCCCCACAGAAGGAGGAGGGAGCCCAGCCAGAGGAGGCTGAGGTGAGATGCACCGACCTGCACAGGTCACATTTAGGATTCTGGTACTTACACTAAAACTAAGAGCAATGGAAAACCCACTGAGGAGTTTTAGGCAGGAGGGATGACAAGATTTGCATTTCAATAAGCTCTCTGCTTAGAGTGTAGGAAAGCTTAGGAGTTGAGGGTAGAAGAAGGCAAGAGCTAATGGAAGTGCAAGAGGAGAGGCGGCAGGGCTGGAGAAGAGCAGGTGCAGCCGAGTAACAAATCTAGGGGACAAATTTGGCAGAACTTGGTGGGGTGGAAAGAGAAGGACAAGGAGGCTTTTGGCTTATGTGATTAGAAGGTTCACCAGAATAGAGACCAGTGGAAAGGCAGATAGGCTTGAAGGATATTAGATCTTTAGTTCTATTTTACTTGTTGATTATGAGATACCTTGAGACATCCAAATGAAGCTATCACATGGATTGTTGAATTTATGAGCCTAGAGCTCAGAGGAGACTGGAGAGATGGTCTGGGAGATGCTGGCTATCAGTGTCATCAAAATTTAGGGACGTGTTAGATCACCAAGGAGGAATATAGTGGAGAGACAAGCCCAGAACTAAACCTTAAGAAATACTGTTTTTCTTTTCTTTTTTTGTGGGACTGGGGATTGAGCCCAAGGGCATCCTACCTCCAAGATAGACCCTCAGCCCTATTTTATTTTTGAAACAAGTTCTCACTAAATTGCTGAGAGTCTTGCTAAATTGCTGAGGCTGGTTTTGAATCTGTGATCCTTCTGTCTCAGCCTCTCAAGTAGAGTGTATGCTTAGCATGCCCAGGACTTTGGTTCTGTCCCCAGCAACACACACACACACACACACACACACACACACACACACACACAAACACACAGAGGCTGGTAAAGGAGAAGTGGTAGCCAGAGGACTATAGGAAGGAAATACAAAGTCAAGAGAACTAAGACATAGCCGGGCACAATGACACAGGCCTGTAATCCCAGTGCTTGGGAGGCTGAGACAAGAGGATCACAAGTCCAAGGCCAGCCTCAGAAACTAAGTGAGAATCTGTTTTAAAATAAAAAAGGTCTGGGTATGCAGCTCAGAGGTAGAATGCCCATGGGTTCAATCCCTGGTACCCCACTCCCCCACACACACAAACGTTGAAAGTGTTAACTTGAGAAAGGGTAAAAAATGCCTTGATGTGAGCAATATAGAGGTCCTTGGTGACCTTAGCCAAGGCCTTTTCAGGAAAAGAAACCATGTTAGATTTTCATTACTATGACAAATACCTGGAGGGCGGGAAGGGGAGACTTAGAGGAGGAAAGACTTATTTCGACTCATGGTTTTAGAGATTTCAGTCTGAGGTCTGCTGGCTCCATTGCTTTCAGCCTGTAGTGAGACAGAACAACATGGCAGAAGATCAAGGCAGAGGAAAGCTACTCAGCTCCCGGTAGTCAGGGAGCAGAGAGAGAAAAACAGAGGAAGGGGCCAGGGACAAGATACAGTCCCCAGTGACCCACTTCCTCCAACTGCGCCCCACCTGCGTGCAGTTCCCACACCCCCAGCAGCCCCGCCATCAATGGATGAGATCGGAGCCTCGTGATCCAGTCACTCCCCCAAAACCCCGCCTCTGCCTAGTGCTGCATTGGTGACTCAGCCTTCAACACCTGAGACTTTGGGGGACATTCAGATCCAAACCCTATCAGGGCCCCAACTGGGCTGAGGCGAGGAGTGGGCAGGAGGTGAGGAATTGGAAACAGTAGAGGCAAGTCTCTGAAGTGTGGCTGTGCAGGGAAGGACACGGTGAGGACAGTACCTGGAGAAGGCAGATGAGCAGAGGGGGCGTTATGGGGGGGGGTTGTTTTATTTTTTATTTTTTCTATAGAATGAAAGAGACTTGAGCATGTTTAAAGCTGATGGGAAGTAGAAAGGAAGTGGTTGAAGCCGTATGGTCTGGTGGAGAGGAGACAATCTACTGGGGATCTCTGAGTGCTGGAGGGAGGGGCGAAGCTCAGGCAAGGAGGAGGCCTGACTCCTCTCTGTGTGTGAGTCCTGCAGAACCCAGCGGGCTTGTCTCCTAGGGAAGTGGGGAGAGTTTGCATCTGGTGACCTGGATGGTTTTCAGTGTTAGGGTCAATGGCGAGAACTCCTGGGAGAAGGCAGGGTCTGAGGTGAACCAGCTGTGGGGGAAGCGTGGGCTACACAGGCAGAGCCGAGGAGCCGGCTGGGGCATCTGGAGTGGGAGAGCCTGGCTCTCACCTCCTGCCACCACTCGTGGCGGCGGCTGGAGGGCTGCCTGGGAAGCCTTCACTTTCTCATCTGTAAAATGAGTATATCACGTAGAGTTCTCTGTGGGGAGCTAATGAGAAAATACGTGTCACATCCTTCATGTGGCACCTGGCATTGTTGAATAAAGGCTCCAGAAAGGTGATGTCCCACTAATGTTGCTGGTATTGCTATGTAATTACTGCTGTTTCTAACCTAAGCCCTATGTGGCCCTTTGAGTCTGTTTCATTTGGGGTCTCCTTGGATTGAAATTTAAGTCTTGGGTGAGGCACTGAGACGAGCACCGTGGGGCGTGTGGGGACCTTCGACGGCAGATGCACCCAGGGAAAGGCATTCTTGCACAGGGCAGAGGAAGAAGAGTCCACTGAGGCCTGGGGACCACGCATTCAGTCTTCATTTTGATCCTCACTGTCATCACTGTGGCCCTCTCTGAAGGTTAGGAGATTATGGTTCTCAAGAGGAAGGTAAGAGGCAAGGCAGAAGCACTTTGGCTTCTTGGTATAAAAATAAGGGTTTTGAGAGGAAGTACCTTGGCACCTGGAGCTCCTGTTCCTTGGGCTGTCACTGCCTTCCAAGTGCTCCACTGGGGACAGAGGGACACGATCTTTTGCTTTTTTCCTTCCTTTCTGCCTGCCGTTCCTCCCTCCTGGAGCTTCCTTTTTTTTTCTCCCCTGTTTTCCTAGACATTTCTCTTCCCGTCTCCAGTCCCGCTCACTAGAGTGACATCTTGAGCCTGATCCTGTTGAATTTGAAGAAAAAAAAAAAAAAAAACCTGCCTCCAATGAGCCCTCCCGTTCCCATCTCTGCGGAGATGTGGCAGATGGCAGAGCCTGGCTGAGCGGCAGCAGCCCCCATCCCAGCCTGGGAGCTGCCAGGACTGGTGAATAGGGCAGTTATATGCCCTTCCACACTCATGCACGGCCGCCCACCCCTCTGCTTGGGGTCCCCCAGGCCAGAACTATTTTCCTATGTGGCAGCAGCTGCCTGGAAGGGTGTGGCTGCCTCTTCACTGTGTCCTTCCCAGTCCCTGTGGCAGCAACTGGGTTCAGAGTTCATCTGAGTCAGGACTGGCTGGCCAGGCCCTGTGCAAATCTAAGCCCTTCTAGAGCATGCAAGAATCCAGCCACACCAGGCCCATCCTTGGGGAACTCACCAGGTGGCAGACAGACACACTCCTCACCCCCAAGGGTACAGTCCAAGACAGGGACACATTCCACACGCCCACTCACAGGGGGACCCCAGAGCCATCCAGGCTGAGAAACTGATCAGTGGGTGGAGGCGATAAAGATGGGCAGGGAGGCAGCTGGGTTTGACCAGGCACAGGTGGGAGGCTGCGAGGCCAGCTGTCCCGCAAGGAAGGACAGGGTAGCGCCCTAGGCCTGGATGGTGTGCAGTGTGCTTGGCCGCCGGCTCTCTGACTGTGCAACTCATGCTTCTTCTTTTTTTTTTTTTTTTTTTTGCGGTACTGGAGATTGAACCCAGGGGCATTCTACCTCCGAGCTACGCCCCCAGTCCTATTTTATTCTTTATTTTGAAACAGGGTCTCACTAAGTTGTGGAGGGCCTCACTAAATAGCTGAGGCTGGCTGTGAACCCAGATCCTCCTGTCTCAGCCTCCCAAGTACTGGGATTACAAGCGTGCACCACTATGCCCAGCTCAACTGAATAAAGACTCTTCTGAATAAAGACTCTTCTGCCACCTTCATTCTCTGAGCCTTGTGTGTGTTTAATTTATTTATTTATTTTTCGGTACCGGGGATTGAACTCAGGGGCATTCTACCTCCGAGCTATACCCCCAGCCCTATTTTTTATTCTTTATTTTGAAACCGGGTCTCACTAAGTTGCGGAGTGCCTCACTAGGTAGCTGAGGCTGGCTGAGAACCGGGATCCTCCAGTCTCAGCCTTCCAAATGCTGGGATTACAAGCGTGCGCCACCACACCCGGCTTCTTGTGTGTGTTTAAGATAGAGGTCTTTGCAAGATGAAACCTTTTGACTGTAGAAGGGCATCCACAGTCTGGCTGAATGAGATTCTGGGCCCAAGAGCAGTAGGAATACAAACAAGTGCCCTATTCCTTACTCAGAATTTATTACTATTTTTTTTTTCCTGGGGATTGAACCTAGGGGCATTCTGCCTCTGAACTATACTCCCAGCCTTATTTTATTTTTTATTTTTGAAACAAGGTCTAAGTTGTGGCAGGCCTTGCTAAATTTCTGAGACTGGCAACTGGAACATGTGATCCTCCTGTCTTGGCCTCCCAAGTACTAGGATCATAAGTGTGTGCCACCGTGCCCAGCTAGATTTGTGTGTGTGTGTGTGTGTGTGTGTGTGTTGTGATACTGAGGATTGAACCCCAGGCATTCCTCTGAGTTCCTCCTCTAGCCCTATTTTATTTTTAGTTTTTGAAACAGGGTCTTACTTGGTTACTGAGAGCCTCACTAGTTGCTGAGGCTGTCTTTGAACCTGTGATCCTTCTGTCTCAGCTTCCCAAGTACTGGGATTATGGGTATTTGCCACCATACCCAGCTTAGGTTTCTTTTTATGTGTCATCTTTTGTAGACATGACGGACTTCTGGCCTTCCCTAGGGTTTGTTTTTTTCCCCTGCACATTCTTCCTGCAGTGAGGAACGATGGAACCCATGACCATTCTTCCTCATCTTCATCCCTCCCCGCCATGGCCGGGATCAGGGAGGGTCGTGGCATGGGGCTGTGATCTGAGCAGCTGCTCTCCGGCACCCGCTTCTGAGCCAAACAGCAGCAGCTGCTTGACTTGTTCCAACTCATAGCAACCCTCCGAGGGGTGAAGAGCACCCCCATTTCACAGATGAAGAAAGTGGGGCACGAAGATGCTTGGCAACTTGCCCACTGTCTCTAACAAGGAAGTAGCAGAGCAAGGATTTGAATTCAGGCCACCTGGCTCCAGAATCTGTCCCCTCAGCTAATGTTGTACACAGCTTGTCCTAAAAAGAAAGAGAACCCAGCCCTCTCCTGCCTCCCCTGGGATGCCCGGGAGCCCAAGGGCTGAGAAACTAGACAGCAATAACCTGGCCGCCACTGACAGAGCAGGTCTGCCCTCTCAGTCACCTTGTGAGCAGGTACCCAAAGGGGCAAGGGGACAGGATCAAGATCACGTGGTAAGTATAACCCCAATCCGGCTCCTCAAACAGCCTACCGAGGCACGGCCTTGCTCTGGCCCCAGGTGATCAGAGCCCAGGCTCCCCAGCACCCAGTAGTCCATCCTTTCCCAAACCTCAAAGGGGATCTATGTCTACTTCTTCTCCTCCTCCTTCTCTCTCTCTCTCTCTCTCTCTCTCTCTCTCTCTCTCTCTCTCTCTCTTTTCTAACTAGGGATTGAACTCAGGGGTATTCTACCTGTTCTATTCCTGAAATACATCCTCAAACCTTTAAAAAAAAATTTTTTTTTAAATTTTGAAACAGGGTCTCACCAAGTTGCTGAGGCTGCCTTGAACCTGCAATCCTCCTGTCTCAGCCTCCCAAGTACTGGGATTATAGACTTGCACTACTGTGCCTGGCAAGAGAAGGTACTATATTAGGAGTCAGAAGACCATGGCTTTTCCTACAGCTAAGTGGTCCTGAGTGGTCACTCCTTCACACTTGGGTTTCTGAAGACCTTTCCAGAGAAGACAACAGACTGTCTCGGGGAGGGGGAGGAGGGCCTGCCCACACCACCAACATCAGTCTCCTTTCTGGCCTGCACACTTCCTGGAGGCCCTGGGAATGCACAGTGCAGTGTAGCAGCTCACCTCCCCATTGCCACTTCCTGTCCGGTGGCCGGGTGAAGGCCGTGATCGTGCGGCAGAGACGTCCAGTGAGGCACAACAGGAGTGACCTCCGTGCAGACCCGATGTGCAGGGCACCTGCATCCATGTCGCTCCATTGACTACACCCCAGAGAGAAGTATACCATGCAGCCCAACCGAACAGGGCACACCCTCACCCTCGAGAAGCCTCCAGACTGAGGGAAAGGGAGTGTCCGGTCTGGTTAGTCTCGATGGGACAACCGCATTTCCTGCTCGGAGGGCCCCTGGTTTGGCAGGTGCACAGAGCCGCAGATGCAACCTGAGTCAGGAGTTGGAACAGGCTCTTTAGAGGCTGGGAGTGATGGGTGACAGAGGAGGCAGGGTTCAGGGACATCTGGAGAAGAAGGGGTGCAAGGGTGGCTCGTTCCCTGAGGTACAGAGGCTCCTGGGCTGTAGTTGGGAAGGGAATTGGAGGTGTGGAAGGGCCAAGCTTGATGGTCCACTCCTGCTCCAGCTTCTCCTTCCTCTTGGGTCTCTTGCTTCAGTTCCAACCCTGACGTCACACGGATCCCAGCAGAGAGCATTCCCTCTAGGGTGGTGGTGGCTTTAGTCTGAACCCGCACCTCTTCTCCTGGATCTCCTGGCCCAGCGGAGGCCAGCTGGGACTTTCAGAGGCTTTATTAAACAATATTTGTTGAGTGAATAAGTACTAAGGGAGAACAGAAGGGGTATTAACGGATGATGTCCACAAGGCCTAAAAATAGCCCAGCTCACGAGTCTGGGTTTCTCAGCCTGTCCTTGCCAGGGCTTGGCAGGCTCTGACCTGGCGGGCCTCCTTCTGCCTTCACGGTAGGAGCTGGTGGAGGCCCAATTCTACAGGGAGCTTACTTGTCCCTGAGAAACCACATGACCCCTCTGTAGCCCACCCAAGTCGGCCCTTCCTCCTCCCTCCCCAGAATGAAGGCTCGTTGAGGAAAGACCCTGTTCTTGGGGCAGGCTTTCCTTTGGTGGGTGCAGAGGTGCCCCATCAGAGCCGAATCTGAGCCAGGCCTGCAGAGTGCCTTGGGCAGGGCTGGGTCTCAGGAGCCCTCAAACCTGGCCTTAAGCTCTGCTGGTCTTGCCCCCACCTGAAAATCAACTCTGAGTGCTTCAGGCCCGAGAGCCTGGTCTTCTGCTCAGCGGTACCCTGTAGACCAGGCAGGAGCCCGGGCACACTGGCTGCTCCATGGAGTCTGTCGCCACCAGGGAGGAAGAAACCTTCACAACCCTCATTCTCTAAGTGCTAAAGGGGAAGCCGCCACTCTGCCCCTCAACAGTGCCCCTCCTGTCACAGGCCCCCTTCTGCCTTGGACTTCCAAAGCTGTGTTGTTGCAGGTAATTAAAGGGTTTTAATTAAATTAGGATCCCATCTGGCTGGGATCAGACAGGCCCTTAACGAGGATTGTATGTCACCAACATCAGACTGTAGATGGGGACTCAGACGTGTGGGGCTGCATTTGGGGATCAGAGGCCCTTCAGACTTGGGTAGAGAAGCCTTCTGAGCCTTGCC
>PVLC010020252.1:0-29523 GCA_004027655.1 Graphiurus murinus | reverse complement strand
TGAACCCAGGGGCATTCTACCTCCGAGATACACCCCAAGCCCTATTTTTTATTCTTTATTTTGAAACAGGGTCTCACTAAGTTGTGGCGGGCCTCACTAAATAGCTGAGCCTGGCCTTGAACCCAGATCTTCCTGTCTCAGCTTCCCAAGTACTGGGATTACAAGCATGCATCACCACACCCGGCTTATTCTTTATTTTGAAACAGGGTCTCACTGAGTTGCAGAGGACCTCATTAAGTAGCTGAAGCTGGCCATGAACCCCTATCCTCTGGTCTCAGCCTCCCAAGTACTGGGATTACAAGCGTGTGCCACCATCCCCTACCCTTTTCTGTATATTTGCCAGTAGCATCTTTCAGTCATTGTGACAACCAAAACCACTCACACATAATTTTAAGATCTATTTTATAACCTGTCAAATGTCCAGATCTGAAGTGGCCCACTCAGTGCATTTTGACAATCATTTGAACTCATAGAACTAAAAACAAGATCAAGAAGTGGAACCTTTCTTTCACCCCTCAAAGTTCAGAGGTCACAGCTGTAACGTGTCTATCATGGTAGGATAGTTTTGTCTGTTCTTGACCTTCATATAAATGGAACCATATAGTATGTGGTCTTTTGTGTCATAAGGTAGTTTTTGAGATTCATTCATTTGGTTGTACAACACACTACACACACACACACACACACACACACACACACACACATATGCGCGCGCGCGCATGCGCAGACACACATACACTGATTTCTAAATGCCAACTAGAATGGCAATACCTGCCTTATTTCCCCTGAGAAAAAATATGGCCTTTGAGTTAACTTCAGTGTCTTATCCTAACGTACACAACCTCTCTCATGTGACAAAAATCCCTCTCCTGCCCAGTCTGCAGCCCCACTGATGTGCCCCTCCTCCCAGCACACCTTGCTCACTCACCTCCCCAGGCCTCTGGCCCTGCAGTGTGTCCTGCCTGGAAAGTCCTCCCCGCTGCCTGGTGACTCCTGCTTGTCCTTCAGGTCTCCTCTGTGCAGCCTCCAGGCTCTCCCAGGCCTCCCTCCCTCTGAGGCTCAGTTTGCATTTTAGCATCATCTGACTCTACTCACTGCATTCAAACTAGTGGAGGAACTGGGTCTCAGCTATGTATCCCCACAGACCCAGCACAGGGCCTGATATTAAAGAGATGGATTTAACACTGGAGTAGATTTGGCCCCAAGATTATCTCAATGGCAAACTGAGTTTAAAATAACTATGCAAAATGTATCCCAAACCACTCTCTAAAGCTAATAAAGGTAGTCAAAAAAAAAAGCCTAGTCTCTAACTACAGATGATAAATATAGCCTGAAACCTACCACCAGTAAGGCAGAGACCTCCAGCCCTTCCCTAGAGGACCTGGCATCAATGCGTACAGATTAATGCAGGCCAGAAAGAGAAGGGAAGGGGAAAAAGATCAGAGGCAATCATGGAAGGTGGCCTGGAGCAGGCAAGTTCAAAGAGGAATCTGTATTGAGCCTGGGAGTTACATAATCAAGGGATAACTCAGAGCCACAAGGTATCTGTCTTATTGTGACCCTTGTACTGAGTCCCACGCAGCTGCTCTTCCCTCCTCTTTTATTCCTTTCCATTTTTTCCTTCTTTTTCTCCCAGTGAGTGTCTCCTTCCCATTTCCCTTCCATATCTGATCATATAGGAAAGAGCTAGATGTACATTGCCCTGCTTTTCACTGCTCCTCCTCTGCACAGGGCCCCCTGTCATGGAGGATATAGAAGGAGACCCATCCTGTGCTCCTTCTCAGCCAAAGTTAAGGACAAGATAACCAGGAAGCAGCCCAAGATAAGGCATGGTCCATCACCGGGTTCCATGCCCCCCAAAAACACTGGGATAAGAGTTCAGCCAGAGAAGAGATCAGCCTGCAGCAGACTCATGGGGAGGCTTCCTGGAGGAGGCACAAGCTGGGGTGGGCCTCAGAAGGGCAGAAGGCCTCGGTGGATGGAACTAGGAGGCCCATTCCAGCAGGACAGGGGAGAAAGGGCTGACAAGCATGAGTGAGCTTGTCTAGGGGATGGGCCAATTTTGTGGCAGAGAAGGATTTGGGGAATCCACTTCTCTTAGCCACCTTCCCAAGGGCTCTGGGTCTGGCTCAGGGGACCTGGAAACAGCCCGGAGCACTCCAGAGGGGAGAGGAGACGACTGGGGCGGCCCTTTTCATCCTCCAGCTGCTCTTTCCCGCAGTGTTCTCATTAGCTCCAGGAACACCTGGCAGAGCCCGAGGAAATAGGAAACCGACCTTTGTAGCTGATGATAGTGCCTGGTACAAAGAGCAGGAGCATCCTGCGTGCCAGGATGACTTAGAGGGAGACCAGAAATGAAGCTTTGAGCCAGGTCAGCAGGCGGATTAAGGAGGATGTCTGCCTCGGGATTGCCTAGTACTCCACACACACCCCACTCGCTTCCTTGTCTGCACCATAGTCCTGCAGTTCTTATGCTTCCGTGTTCCTAGAAGGAAACTGAGTCTCTAAGACGTTAAGACACTGGCCTAGGGCCCCATGAGAAGAAGATGGCAGAATGTAGCATCCCAAGCTGGTCTCTCCGCCTCGGGATCCATCCTGTTTCCAGAGGACTATGTTGGCCTCAAGGTGTGCAACCTCAGGAAGGCCAGTCTCTCCTGTTTTGATGGCTGAGTACCTCTGTTGACAGTTGCCCTAGGCCCCAAGTTTCGAACTGTCCCCAGTATAAGGCAGTGAGAGGATCTACCATCCTGTGCCCAGGAGCAGGCTCCATATTATTTTCTCCATTGGCCACTGGAGCAGCACCAGAGTGAATGCTTACCTGCTCTCAGTCAGACCCTAACCCCTTGAAGTGCCTTTTTACAAAGTGTCTTCTTCACAGGCTTATAAAAAGGGTCTAAGGAAATGAGGTATTGGGAAGCATGCGGCACATAGTAGGTTTGCAGCCTGTATTTGTTAAATTTGAATTCAGGAGATCAGACCCTTTTTGACCTTGACTCCTGGTCCCATCTAGATTTTTTGTTGTTGTTGTTCCTTCATTCCATTTCACTCTCCTGGCAAAAGAGCCTCAGATCCAGCTGAGGTGACCAAACCAGGCTCTGCCTGGCCTCTCCCAGGCCTTGCTTCCGACTCAGTTTGTCTGACTCCACCAAACCTTAAGATGCTAGCATCTTCCCAGTCTGTACTGCCAGAGCCTTCACCAACAGGCTGGAGACAGGAGTCTTCAAGAGGACTCGAGTCCACAGTAGGTATGGCAGGAACTAGGGCTCCCTAGCCAAAGGTGGGAGCAGACTTAGCCCTGGACCTCAGATTTTTCTTCTGCAGGTGCATCCAAGCCCTATGGAAAGGAGCTTTGTGAGGGATAAAGTACAGAGCAGATCTAGAAGGATCATCGGAGCAAGGCACAGGCACCACTTGGCAGTCATCACTTGACAGTCCAGGCCAAGGGACAGCATCAGGGAAGTCTAGGGGTGAAACTGAAACCAAGGCAGGTAGTGACCAGATGCACAAAATAATGTGTAATCAGGGTGCAGCCAACACAGGCCAGGTCTGAATACTAGTTCTAGGAGAAGAAGGAAGAGCTACAGTAGCAAACAAGACCTTGGTCCTAGTAGGCAGGAATTGCCTGCCAGGATGCAAGGAGAAGGTCAGGTGCTGGGTTTGGGCCATTGTCGGACACAGAAAAGCATCCCTGAGACTGAGCTCAACTAAAACTCTAAATGGCAGGACTGTTGGCTAACACTTACATAGTGTGCTATGTGTTCTTCTGAGAGTTTTAGCCTTACTCATCATAGCAATAGTATGAGCTAGGTGTTACTATTAGTCCATTTTACAGATGAAGAAACTGAGGCATGGGGAGAGAGAACAAAACTACTGAAAGGCTGGAGGCTTAAACCTTCACAGTTATAGCTTGAAATCAGCTGTGGTGGGAACATTAACACCATGGAAATTGGGAAATGCCTCAAGTCAGGGCTTTGTTTTTAAGAATCAGTTTACAAGCATACCACAAGACTCATCCCCGGGCTTCTGTGGACTTCATCTGTGGAGGGAGAAGGGCTGTATTACTGAGGGACAGGCAAAGCCTGACACAAGATGATGACAACTGACATTTTTAGGAGCTGACTAGGCCCTGTTCAAAGCATTATATATGCATCACAGATTAAAAAAAAATTGTGTGGGCATCAAAATTCATTTACCCTTCACAATAACCCTCCAAAGCATGCACACTGTTATTCCCCTATCAGATGAAGAAACTGAGGCACAGGGAGGTCAGGTATCTCACCCAAGATCAGGCAGCCAGTGAGGAAGCCTTCTTCATACTCAAGCTGTCCAATGCCAAAGTCTATGTGTTTGCTACATTTGTGGTGTTTTAAATAAGCCATTTATAAATGTTCAAACTCTAAACTTTTCATTTACTCTTTTGAAAAATGGTTTTTGAACATTTGCCTACTGCCAAATAGAAATTAGGTATGCGAGCCCCGCATGGTGGTGCACACTTATAAGCCCAGTACTTGGGAGGCTGAGACTGGAGGATCCGGGATCATGGCCAGCCTCAGCTACGTAGTGAGGCCCTCTGCAAGTTAGTGAGACCCTGTTTCAAAATAAAGAAAAAAAAATAGGGTTAGGGGTATAGCTCGGATGTAGAATGCCCCTGGGTTCAATTCCCAGTACCGAAAAAAAAAAAAAAAAGAAAGAAATTAGGTATGGGAAACAGGAAAGTCCATATCAGAGGCTATAAACGTAGTGATTTAAATAAAACCCAGGCCCAGAGTCATAGCAAACCGAATTTGACGTCTGGTTTTGTCATTTACCAAGTACGTGACCTTGAACAAATGACTCAGTGTCTCCCCATCTCCACACTTGTAGAAAGAGGAGGTGACTGTGTTTACCGCACAGGGTTATAGTGAGAAACAGTGATGTAACCCTGTACAGCGCCAGGCCCAGCATCCAACACACAGTCAGCCCTCACCTCAGGAAGCCACGATGATTACAGATCCCAGGCTTACGTGCAGGTGCTTCCTGTGAGCAGGGACACAGGCATCCATGGATAATCACCATTACAGAGAGGTGAGAACAGAAAAGGGAGCACCCTTGACTCTCTGAGGGAGTCAGGGAGTGTCTACTGCAGAGGTGACATTTGAACAAGGTCTGAGTATTTTCCAGGCAGAGAAGGGAAGTGGCCGGGGGGGGGGGGGGGGGGGCACAGGTGACTCCAGGGAGAGAAAGAACTTTCCAAGGCATCACAGACAGAAGTGAGAGAGTCCCACTAAAAGGAAATACCATACCAGAACACCCCCACAAGAGGTGTGATCACACCTTCCTATTTGTGATTGCCTGTTTTCTCCTTGTAAATTAAACTGTATACCTGGGGTGGAGGGTGTAAAGAGAGGGAGCATAATGGAATGTTTTCAGAGTCCTGGAGACCTGAGGTTAGACCTTTGAACTCTGAAATCCTGCCCTTCAGTTGTCCTTTGGGAGTCCTGTCTGCCACACAGTTTATAATCATATAGGCCCATCCACAGCATCTGATCATCTCAGCCAAAGACAGCCTCCATCAGTAGTTGGCTGGGACTTGATCCTCCCTCCATGCCTGGTGGCCTGGCATCCTTCTCCCCTGCTCTGTGGGTCCAGGCCTTGTTTCCCTGGTGCTGTGAGCGCCCTCTGCTGGGTCACGGCCACTCTGCTGTTCTCCTTAAACTTTAACAGTCCCAATAGTGAAGGCTGTCTTATAAGGAAAGGCCATTCATTCAACCCTTTTGATTTCCACTTGGGGCTATTGAGATTTAGATTAGGAGATTAGAGTGGCCCTTGGTTACAAGGTAGCCTGTGACTAGAGCCCAGGGCTGGTGGGTCCTCAGCCAGTGAAGGTCTCTGTCTCTCCGTTGATGGAACACAGCTGCCACCCTCACACACTCCCTACTCAAGCCAGCCTCCAAAGACCAGCTCCTGGGGCTGCTTCTTAAGCAGGGATAGGGCCTCCAGTCATCCTGCTCCTGGAAGGGCACTGCAGGGATCTCCTTCAGGGCCCGGGACTGGGGGAGGGCACAAGAGTTTCCCTGTGGCTCCTTCACCGACTCTCCCTCTATGTGAGCAGACTCACTTCACGCTGAGCCCCAGTTTCTTCATCTGTAAAACAGGGACCATCATATGCTACCCCAGGATTTACATTGATGATGTTCTTAAAGAATATACGATGACTACTCAATTGCTCTCTTCTCATTTGCAGAGTATGATTTTCACAAAAGACTAGCAAATGGAAGAAAAGAGAGGTTAGGAATATGGGCAATAGGGGTGGATCTGTGATTATCAGCTGTGTGGATTTGAGCAGACCACTTCACTTCGAATCTCCATTTTCTCCTCTAGAAAACACAGGTAACAATAGTCTGTTTCTCCTAGGACTGTTGTAAGGACTGACTATCTCCCACATGTGAGGCCCTCAGAGCAGTGCCTGGCATGTGTGGGAAGGGTCTCCTAGAGAAAGACTTTCTTTCTGTTGTTAACACTACTGTCATTATCCTCTTCATCAGGCAGGGGCTGTGGAAGATGTTCCTGAGCAAGTAGCCCAAAGATCGAGTCTGCCCTCTTTCCTGCTTCCTTCCTCCCTCTGATTACCTCCTCCTGTTTCTTTCTATCCTCACAAACCTACCATGAGAGAAGAGAATGTGGATTTTAAAAGAAAGTAGGAGGCCGGGCGTGGTGGCACACGCTTGTAATCCTAGCATTTGGGAGGCGGAGACCGAGTATCAGGGTTCGTGGCCAGCCTCAGCTACCTAGTGAGGCACTTCGCAACTTAGTGAGACCCGGTTTCAAAATAAAGAATAAAAAATAGGTCTGGGGGTGTAGCTCGGAGGTAGAATGCCCCTGGGTTCAATCCCCAGCACCGCAAAAATAAAAAAGTAAAAGAAAGTAGGAAGCTGGGCGTGGTGGTGCACGCCTGTAATGCTAGTACTTGGGAGGCTGAGATAGAAGGATCACAGGTTTGTTGCCAGCCTCAGTAACATTGCAAGACCCTCTGCAACTTAATGAGACCTTGTTTCAAAATAAATAAATAGGGGTGGGGTTATAACTCAGAGGCAGAATGCCCTGGGTTCAATCCCCAGTACCACACACACACACACACACACACACACACACACACACGGAAAAGGGAAATAGGAATGGCCCCAGGAGAGGCTGGCAGGATCCACTGAGCCTGAACAGGACCATGGGACCACAACCACAATGAGGCTCTTGGCCCTCCATCCCAAAGACAGAGTCGGGATAGAATGCTTCAGCCTCTGCCATAGGCCCCCTGACCTCCCTCGACATTGCCCACACAGCTCACCTGCCACTCCAGTCCTGATGTGGTGGCCAAGTCCAGCTCAGAACCTTAGTATTCCCATCATACCCAGTGTGAGGGTTTGCAGGACAGGGGTCCTCAGATTCCCTCAGCCCCATCCTCCTCAGAGCACCAGGGAAACAGTAAATTCAGTTCCTGCTGAGCCTTTGGACCAAACCACAGGCACTTGCAGCCTGGGAATCCCCTTCCTGTTGTCCCCAAGAAGTGTACACAGCCCTCAGATGCAGTCTCTGAAGGCCTGTGCCCTTTCCTGGGGGCAATGTGGTGATCACCACCCTAGGGATGTGTCAAAGAAGCCACACCAAAGAGAGCCTAGATGCCCCCACCCCAGTTGAAGGGCATCTCCCGCCCTTCTGTTATCTCTGTGCCCTGTGTGGGGTGCAGAAACCCCTGAGGCTAAGATCTGGTCCTCTCAAAGCCATTCCTGGGTGGTCCTGCCATGGGCTTCATGCACAGCAGGCAAGGATCGATTGTGAAACCAGCTGTCTCTGTCACCTTCCTAGGCCTGGAGAGAGCTCTCCACTCCCTCACCTCCTCAGCCAGGAGACTCCTCTCAGGGGCTCCAGCTTCCACAGGACACAGAAGATGAAAGACAGCTTCACAGGGAACATTTTGTCTTGCAGCCAGACCTCCCCCAAGGTCGCTACCTCTCTGGAAACAAGGGGAGAGAGAAGAAAGTGAGAAGGAAACACTGCCAGTGAGCATGTCAGCAAACCACCCCACCTCATGCTCGCTTTGTCAGACTGAATGTGCCCTGCTTTCTCTCAGTTCCTAGCCCCTCTCCCCCTATTCACAGGCCCTCCTTCTGCCTGAACACCCCACCCCCACCCCATCACCACTACCAAATCCACAGCCAGTCACTCCCACTCCTCTTTCAACCGTGGCTCCTCTGCGTCACCAGGAGCCTCCTCGGTCTACCATGGTCAGCTATATGTCTCCCATCAGACATGCTGCCTACATCGCCCTGGCCTGCCTTCTCATCTGCATCCCCCATGAGATACTGCTAGTTCATTATTTTCCCAGGGCCTCACGTGTGGTCTGCACACAGTAGGTGCTTAGTAAGCAGAAGTTGGAGGAACAGGCCAGTCCCTGAGTCAGACTCACTTGAAAAATGGAAAACAGTGTTGCCTGTGCCTCTTGGCAAGCAGGGCCTATACAGCCAACACCTGTCTAGCTTCCTTTCTTGAGTCTCAGTTGTGCCCATGCACTGAATCTCACCAACAGAACAGGCATGGAAGGGAAGTCGTTCATCTGGGCACATCCGGACCAGAGAACACTCAGACCCTGTGTTTGAGATCCAGAACACTCCAAGTTTATGGTCTGCTCAGACGTGGGGACAGATGGCTGGACAGTGGACAGCTGGGCCAGGAGGGTAGGCAGCTTGGCAAGATGGAAATAGCACTGAACTAAGTATTGGAAGTCCTAGGCTCTGAGCCTATCTGTTCCCCAAGTTTTCTGCACAGATCAGTCGGAGTTCTTTGGCTGCCAGCAACAGAAACTGACTTAGTAACCTAGGCAGCGAAGATATTTATTAGAAGGCGTGGGGGATGTGACACAGAAATGACAAGTAACTGAGTTCTGGGTTAGAGGTCTTCGCAGGCAGGATACCAGGCGAGAGGAGGGGCAACTCTCAACAAAGAATCAGGATTTGGGGAACTATCTGAAAACAATTGTTCCCTCATTGTGCACCCAGAGGCCAGGCATTTCACTTCTCTGATGAAATTCTAAGTGACATCATAGACCTCTTCCTGGCCATGAACTGGCCATCTTCACTAGGTTGGGGAGCCCCTAGCTAGAGTCTGCCTTCCCAGAGACCCCAAAGCCATCAACCCTGAGACCCTGTCACTGCCCTGCATTTGACCTTTAGCATGTTCATTGCCAGGCTCAGGCTCAGCGCTGAACACCTGGGATGCCGCGCTGGTGGAGGGATGAGGACGCTCCCAAGTCACTGAAAGCCTGTGGGGGAGGCAGATGCATAAACAGCCAACTATAGCAGCAGAACAAAATAGACAACAGAAGTGTGAGCCAGGTATAGGGAGGGGGGGAGCCCAGAAGCAGGAGAGCTTGTTCTTCCAGGGAGATCACTGAGTACCCACCCTGTGGAAGAAGTAACTCTTGAGAAAAGCCTTGGAAAATGAGTAAGATTTGGAAAAAGTTGAAAAGGATATTGCAGGCTGAGGAACAGCATGAACCAAGGATTGGAAGTGGGAATAAACAGGTGCGATCCAGCAAATAGAGATATCTGGTGGAATATGAGCTTTAAGAGCCTGGAAAGAGCTCTGTGGTGACAGGGAAGGAGGTTAGAGGGCTCCAGGGGCATGAAGTCCAAGGCAGAGGTCATGTCTGCCTGGGTTTGGCTCAGCCTCACATTCAGGAATCCTGCTTCAGTACCTCAGCTTCTCCTCTGCTTGGGAGCAGGCTCAGGCTCCTCTGCGTGCCACACCAACCCTGTCATCTTTTTCTGGCTAAGTACTGGGCAGGCAATACCCACTGACCCCCAGGCAGAGAAGGGATGCCCCTGTCCTTCCCAGACAGGCCTCTGCTAGACACTGCATCCAGCCCATAGCAGTTACGTGCCCCTCCCGCAGCACCCCCAAGCTCCTAGACCTTGTTTTATAGATGAGGACTCAGGCCCACAACAAGGAAAGGATTGCTCAGTGTCATACACTAGTTGGGAGCGTAATGTGAAAGAAGAGTGGAAGGGGTGGCCACCCAGCAGGCAGGGTTCCTGACCTCTAGGCTGTTTCTTGCTCACATGCCTCTGCTGAGGCGTCTCACCCCATCTGCTTCCCTAGCCCGCTGACCAGCCTGCTTCTGGCCAGTGCCAAACAGCCCACACATCTTGGGCCTCCGAGCCTCACTCTTGCTGCACTGACTGCTCAAGTTCTTTCCCTAGGGAACCATCATCCCCCTAGAAACATCTTTTAGCCCTCCCTGTGTATACATCAACTAAAGCAGGTATCAAGGTGCAGGCAGACATGTCTGCATGTCTGTCTCCTCAAAAGACTGCAACCTCTAAGGAGGAGCCTGGCTTGGTCAGTGTTGTATTCCTGGGCCAGCACTGACCTTGCCTGCAGGAGGTGCTCAGCTAACGCTTGTTGAATGAGTCTCTTCATCTGTCTCTGGGGTTCTCTGGTTCTAAGAGCAGCCGTGGGAAGCCAGCCAGCAGGTTGCTGTCCATTGACACAGGCCAGTTTTCTGCTCCTGTTGCCTGGCTGATAGGAGTGGAAGAGGAGAGAGAGAGCCTACAGCAATCCATTAGAAGCAGCTATTTCTGCTCTTGGTGGGCAGGGAGGAGGGAAAGGCCAGAGACTGGGTTTCTCCACCCCACTTGAATGGGCCATGTCTTCTCTTTGGAAGTCTAGTTAAACCCTCCCCTGAACAGCCAGACAAACAGCTTTGGGCTGGAGTCTTTTGACCATGGGGCGGAGCAGCAGGCTCTTGCTCCATTTTCCTCTGCAGTCGGGAGGTGCTACTCTTTCTGCTTTTCTGATTATGAAATTAGTCATTTTCTAGGAAGCTTATTTATAGTGTCTGCTGCACACATGCAGCACTGAGCTATTCTGAACACGGCTAGGGGCCTGGGAGGCTTAAGGTGCGAAAGCAGGTGTGAGTCACACGTGGGTCCCCTTCCAGTGGCCTCTGGATTCCTTGGCTACCTTTCTGCCCCCATCGGGGGTCAGCCTTCATTGGCTGCCCTCCAGCTGGGGTGTTCCTTGGGAAGTTGGAGGTAGGAGTTCTCGAACCCAATCCCTGTGGCCACCATCTCAGTATATAACCTAGGGCAGGTCAGATCCCCACCCCCATTTTTTGCCTCAGTTTCCTCTGTGATTCTGAGATTCTCTAACTGCCCTGGACAGAAACTGTGGAGGAGGATTCCAAGAGGCTTAACAAAGACCTGCCTACAAAGTAGCTCAGCAATGGCTATGTTTGAGTTTCCTGATGTTTCTCAAGTATGTCCCAGCAACATTCCCTTATTCCACAAGTATTTATTAATTGAACACCCTAGTTTGAGCCAGGCACTGTGTTAGGGTTTGAATATACAATGGTAAATAAACAGACCGTAGCCCCTCATGTCACCTGCAGTCTAACGGCTGAGACTGATGGTAATCAAATAGTGACATAAATTAAAGCGGAACTCCCAATTGTGTTTTAAGTGCTGTGCTGGGAAATAGAGCTGAAGGAACTCCCCACGCAGAGAAAAAAGCACATGCAAAGCACTGTGAAGAAAAGCACTTGTCCAGAGTGGGTGAAGTTCAGAGGTCAAGGGGAAGAGAGATGTATGATAACATTGGAGGGGTAAATTAGGCCAGATCACACAAGAGCTGGTGAACTGGTGAACTATGTCAGAGGATTTTTATCTCCATTGTAAGTACAATAAGATGCCTAGGAATTTTTTTTTTTTTTTTAGGAAAAATTAGATGATAAGTTTGAGTTTTGAGGAACGAATTCTAGCTCAAGCCTGACCCATCCACTTGTGCAGGATATAAACTGCAGGACCTCTGTAAGCCCTATGCATTGAAAGAATGCAAAGAATGTTGTGGAGGCCATTCGATAAAAAGGGCACTTACAGTTAGGCATTTGCCTTGAAGATAGTAGTAGCCTTCTCTCTGAAGCAAACATAGGCTCCGAAACTTGGGATTCTCAGAGGGTCTGCCAATTGGAGTGAGGAAAAATAAAATAAAATAACAATGCCAGTTGAGAGCAGAGTGAGAATAGTCGCTTTTAACCTGACCTATCTGCCCTTAGTTATTTAAAGTCTGCAGTTGGACCTGAAATGGGCCATAGTTACCAATGAGAGAGGCAGGATAGCAGGACAGACAGGCAGAGAGGCAATTGACCTCTTGGACTTCTTAGAAGTATAAGCTAGTGCTTCTGTGTTAAAGAGTTTTTTGGTTACTACCTTCAGAAAGCAGATCCCCCTCGATTAGCTAAAATGTGGAGATTTATTGCAAGAATCCTAGGGCAATTCATGGCCCTGACAGACATGTTGCCCACCCAAGACACAGCACAGGGAGGACCGCAGCAGCTCTAGGACCCTCGCAGCAGGTGTTTGCAGCCCTTCTCTTCAGGGCATCGCCACTACCATGACTCAGCACCAGCAGCCTCAGGCTCCAAGCCCACTAGCCTGCAGTTTAAATGTGCAGGGGAGAGAGTCTGGTGGCCCCAGCCTGATCTGTGTGTCCAGCCTTGGACCAGCCTAGCTGCCAAGGACCGGGGACATGAAAGGTAGATGGGGCATTGGAGCTCACACCTGCATTTCAGGCCCTTGCCAGAGTAGGGGACCCCTGTGAGCTGCATGGTGGCCCTCAAGGATGTCAACCTGAAAACACTGCAGATATCTAGCTGATCTCCAGCAGCCTTTTCCAATTTTCTGGGTAAAACAGAAAAGCTGGACCCTGGGACAATTCTATAAGGTACCCCGATGGGCCTAGAAAGAGGATTTTCTGATTTCAGAAAGAGGGCATTTAGAAGATGCAAGCTGGGCATGGTGGCACACCTGGAATCCCAGTACTTGGGAGGCTGAGACAGGAGGATCACAGATTTGAGGCCAGCTACAGGAACTTAGCAAGACCCTGTTTCAAAATAAAAAGGGCTAGGGATGTAGCTTGGAGGTAGAATGCCATGGGTTCAGTCCTCAGCACTACCAAAAAAAAAAAACCTACTGTTTCCTGTTTCTAGCTATTTCTGGAGAAAAATTTTGCATGCCACTTTCCGTTGTGTGTTATCCAGATCCCTCTTCTTTCTTGCCCCTGGTTCAAAACTACTGGATTAGGAAGCAGAACAGCATAGTAGGAAGAGCATAAGCCTGGAATCCTAGGCCATAATGTCAAACCTAGTTCTACCCTAACGAGCTATGTGACCTTGGGCAAGTTACTGAACTTCTCTGAGCTTGTTTAATGATCCCTCATACATGGGGTCATGGTGAAGGCTTGGTGTGGTAGAATTTGTTAAGTTCTTTGTACAGAGTAAGCCCTCCTTCCGTGGCAGGGAGGAAGACGATGGTGACAATGATTCTACATAGAAGATACCTGCAAAATTCTACTCCCATTCTGCAGCCTGATCCCTTGATAGGTTAGTCTTTTCCTCGGGTCCCCCTGTGCAGCAGGGTGACCCAAGGGGACACAGAGTGCAGAAGAAGCCCATTTGTCTTCGTTTGGCATTTGGGCTTGGTCCTCCTCTACAGCATCATCTCACGTTTTCCATCCTGCTGCAGGAGGGAAGGAGAGAACTGCGCTGCTGATGACTCCGAGGGAGGCGCCCTGGACATGTGCTGCAGTGAGAGGCTGCCGGGTGAGTCTCCCCAGCTCCGGGAGCAAGCAGAGAGAGGGAGGAAAGCCTGGTCAGCTGTGCACCCGCTTCTGAGGGGCCACACAGCTGCAGCCACCCCAAGGTCTTCATTTAAATGGGAATTGTTTCCTAATCCCTGCCGTCTTCCTGACTTGCTGTCATTTGGAACTGCTCTAGGCTCCCATGGGAGGAAGAGCAGGTGGCCAAAGGTGTGCTGGGAAGTGAGGGAAAAGTGCAGGGCCAGGAGCCCAGGGCTGAGTGGGACATCAGCAATAACTGGCAACGGGTTGGGCAGACTTCAAGAGGCAAATGTAGTAAACACGAGCTGAATGTGGCATGAACTGAGGGTGGGTGGAGGATGTGGCGAGCCCCCTGCCAGCCCTGCTGAGAAGCTCAGCTGGGTGTGACCCTGTGCCGCCAGAGTCCAGGTGATCACACTGGCTGGGGCCTGGATGTCTGAACCCTGGTCATTGCTGTCACCACCAAGACATTATCAAGGCACTCCTGCCCACAGGGTGGCAGCATGCCCCATCACTTGGAGACTGCATCCCCACGTTGTATAAACAGCTGGAAGGAATAAAAGGAAAGGGACAAAGAGAGGATTTTTTAAAGTTGTTCTTTTTATAAATGCTTTCTCTTTTTTTCTTATAACAAATGTCTATTGTAGCAATATTAGAAAATTAGACAAGGGAAAAGAAAGAAAAAATCACCATAATCCTATAGAATAACATACATTTTCATATTTTCTCTCCTCCCAATGGCTTTTTTTTTCTTTTACGGTACTGCGAATGGAACCTAGAGGCAGTCTACCTCTGAGCTATATCCCCAATTCTATTTTTTATTCTTCACTTTGAAACAGGGTCTCACTAAATTGCAGAGGGCCTCACTAAGTAGCTGAGGCTGGCCACCAACCTGCAATCCTCCTGTCTCAGCCTCCCAAGTACTGGAATTACAAGCGTGTGCCACCGCACCCAGCTTTGGTTTTTTGTTTGTTTGTTTGTTTGTTTTTTAATCCTTTTGAATTCTAACTTTGAAGTCCCAAACCTGTAGCTCGTGGCAAGGAACCTTCGGATGGAGTCTCTGTGTGATGTTGAAAATAACTAGGTTTGACACTAAAGCAATGACTCTTCAAAATAAGCAAATATTTTATTCACACCTGGGTGGATGCCCCACCTGGAATGAAGCTCCTCTGGCATCATAAGGAACCTCTGGAGCAGTTTGCTCCTTGTCCAGTAGGGGCGCCATTGCTCACTCTAGAGGGACTGTTGAGCTGGTCCAGGATGGACACATCTCACATGGGTTGTCATGGGGACCAAAAACAGCTAGCTTGAAGAAAAGAGTCCTCTGAAGGGATGTCTGAATATCTGAAAGGTCATTGTGTGGAGGGGGCATCAGATCCATTCTGTGTACCTTAGGAGGATGACGTAAGCCCGGTTCATAGAAATGAAAGAGGCCCTATGAGCCCACAGGATGCGAAACTTACTTTCTGACTCTAAAAGTGATCCAGTCATAGAACTTGATGATTCTAAAGGAAGAAAATGAGTGTTTCATCACCAGAGGCATTCAAGTATGGGAAAGATAGGCATTGGAGAGGAAATTTCCACAGTGGGTGGGAGGTCTCGATGACATCAAAAAGTCCCTTTCAACTATTAAACTGTTCTGTGATTCAGATATGAGTCATAGAATTCAGAGATGATTCTACAATCAAGGATGGCCCCACTGGCTAGAAAAAAATCCACAGAAAGTAGGACATGATATATAGGAGTCCCGACAGGAGCGTGGTGAAGAGGAAAGAACATGGGGCTTGGCATTTAAGTCTGGCAGTTCTCTTTATAGGCCGTGTGTTTATGGGCAAGTCACTTCACCTTGCCAGACCTTCAGTCCTTCATTTGTAAATGGAAACAGCAGCAACATGAATATTTATCCTCACAAAGGTCGTGAAAGAGTAAACAAATGTAATTACTCAGTCATTCATTCAACAAATACTTATCGAGCACCTACTATGTCTCAGGTACTATACCAGATGCTAGGGATATAATGGCAGATAAAACAAACATAGTCCCTGTTCTAATGAAGGTTCATGGACAGTTCTGCTTTGAGCCACTTCTGGAAAATGGGATGCAGCCACAGCAGAGAGCTTGTAGTAATAAGCACAATATGTTTAATTCTAACTCTCTCCTATTCCTCCCCCAAAGCCAGCAAACAATGCAGAATGGAAGAGGACTATTAGTCATCTCCATTGGAGCTGGCACATTGCCTTCCTTATGCAGTACCCTGGGGAAGCTGGCGTCATCCGCTACCCCCATCTTACAGATGAGAGGACCAAGGCCTATGGAGGATGGGCTGCCTGTCCAAGGTCACCTGGCTGGTGCTGATAGAGAAAAGATTCAGTCCAGGCAGTCTCTCCTCAGACCCTGTGTTGTTACCTTATGATACCTATGGACTGGGGCAGAAAGAGTTTGATGTATTTTACCCCAAAGAGGGTTTGGAAGAGGTAGGCAGTGTCACTGCGCCTGTCCCCTTCTGCGTCCTTCCTCTGGAAAGCCCTGTCTGCCAGGGGCCAGGCAACTTGTGTGCCCGCTAGACTCCGCAGTGCCATCCTGATCAGTATTGCAGTAATGATTTGTCTCATCCATGGGACCTTTGAAGGCAAGTACCTCTCTTTCATCTCTGTGTCCTACATGTCCAGTATTTATTCACTTGTTTTTTCACTCGTTCACTATTAATTGAGCACCTACATGTGCTAGGTGCTATTATAACTGCTGGAGATACAATAATGAACCAACCCAAGAAAAATCTCCCTGAGAGGACAGTTTTATATGCTGCATGAGGGCAGGGACTCTGCCCCAACACTTGGCTCCATCACTTACCTGGGGATGATCCTGGGCAAACTACTTCACCTCTCAGGACTTCTCATCTGAAAAAATGGCAAGAGTAATAATCACTACCATATAGAGTTGTTTGTTGGAGGATTCAGTAAATTAGTAGAGAGCTTAGAGCAAGGCGTGGCACATAGCAAGTGCTGTATAGTCCGTGGCTTTTAAGGGAGAGATACAATAAATAAAATAGATAGTATGGAAAGTGGTAGGTGTTGTAGAGAAAACTAGAGCCGAGAAGAGGGGGATGGGAAAGGACTGGGAGGTGTCTGGCATTGTAAACACATGCGCTGAACCTGGCGTGGGTCAGACTGCCACAGATGTTTGTGAGCCAAAGCCACTGATGCAAAACCACAACCTGGACATAAAAGAAACGGAGGTACACAGGCTGAGAGAGTTTGGGGCACTGAGCCTTGAGAAAAATCCCATGGACACTGCAAACAATTGCATAACGGTGGTGTAAAATTCAGCCCTTGAATCCTCTCCCCCACACACACTGTCTTCCCCGCTGGGCAAGACGCAGAGTGAGGGCCAGTCCTGCCTGGGTGACTCACTCATTCCCACGTACACCTCCGGGCAGGGCGGCCTGGCCAGCACTCCCAGCTGTGGTCATCCAGACCTGAACCAGCATCCTCTCGAATTGAGCGTTGTGGAGTGAAAAGCTCTCCGGCACAGCCAGCACCCACAGACAGCCCCTGGCCAGCCGGGCAGGGCAGGCTCGCTGGCTATGCACCCCTGCGTTCCCATAGGTGCTTGCATGCTCTCGTTCCTTCTCATTTGACAGAGCCACATGCTCACGAACACACATGGCACATGCCCACACACAGCCACCCAGGCACGTGGCCTGCCTCTGTCTCACAGGGCGCTGTGGGGGCGGACACACACCTCTGAAGGACGAACACCTGCATATCTTCATCCTCTTACCCGCTCAGCTCCACCTCTCCATCTCCTCCTCGCCCCACCCCACCCCACCCCCCGCTTCCGCCATATCTGCTTCCCAAGGATGGCAGGCGCACCAGCTCTCCTGCCCTCCTTAGGTCTCTCTCCCATCACTGCACCCCCACCTCATGCACGTGCACAAAGATCAGGAGGCACACTCCCTCCTAGCATTCCCTGTCCTTTCCCCAGGCCCTTAGTCACGCACAGTTCCCAGGTTCTGTTGGGAGCACTCCGGGTAAACCCGCCTGCCTTCCCCACACCATGCACACACATGTATTTTTCTTCTCCCTCACATACATACTTTCTCACATGACTATCCTCCTTTTCTTCTCTTTCTTTTTTTTTTGCAGTACTGGGAGTTGAACTCAGGGGCATTCTACCTCCGAGCTATACCCCCAGCCCTATTTTTTTTTTATTCTTTATTTTGAAACCGAGTCTCACTAGGTTGCGGAGTGTCTCACTATGTAGCTGAGGCTGGCCGCGAACCTGGATTCTCCGGTCTCAGCCTCCCGAATGCTGGGATTACAAGCGTGCGCCACCACGCCCGGCTCCTTTTCTTCTCTTTCACTCTCCCTTGCTTCCTTGCTTTATTTGCTTGCATTGGTACATTTGAACTCACACTCCCCCTACTTCTGTGTAGGTGTTCACATTTGCAAGAAAGCAAGCAACACTGCCAATGCTGGGGCCTCTGCTCTTTACCGCAGCCAGCATCACTACAGGTCTGGCCTGGGACCAACAGCTTCCTGGGGTCCAGGGGAGTAGGGGGTAGATAGTCGACTGTAGGTGCCTGTAACGGCTAGGACTTGAAGTGGAGCAACATCACCAAGTCCTGCTTTTGGCTTTTCCAGTGGGTCAACTCAGGAGCCGCCTGGCTCCTAACATTTGCAAGAATAGAGACCAGACCACAAACAAGGTCCCTAGTAGTACACCAGCCCTTGCTCAATCCTGCACTGAAAGGTACTTACACAGAATGATCTATAGAGAAAAAAAAGTCCACCCACAAAGAGAGAAAAATACCAAAAAATACATTAAAAGGAAATCAATGTTTTCCCCAGCATGATAGGATTATAGATGACTTGGTTTTTCTTTATGCTTTTTTGGGGGGAATGGAGGGAGTGTCTCTACAGTTCCTAAAATCATTTTTTTTCCGTTTTTTGTTTGTTTGTTTGTCTGATTGTTTGTTTGTTTGTTTTGTGGTACTGGGGATAGATGGAACCCAGGGACCTTCTACTTCTGGGATTCACCCCCTGACCTATTTTATTTTTATTTTTTATTTGGAAACAGGGTCTCGCTAAGTTGCTGAGAGCCTCGCTAAGTTGCTGTGGCTAGCTTCAAACCTGTAATTCTCCTGTCTCAGCCTCCCGAAGTACTGGAATTACAGGTGTGTGCCACCACACCTGGCTCTAAAATCATTTTTTAAAAAAAGATTGAAGCCAGGTGTGGTGGTGCATGCTTGTAATTCCAGTACTCGAGAAGCTGAGTTAGGAGGTTTGAGACCAACCTCAGCAACTTAGTGAGACCTTGTTTCAAAATAAAAAATGAATAGAGCTGGGGATATAGCTCAGTGGTAGAACACTCCTGGGTTTGGTTAGATCCCTAGTACCACAAATTTTTTTTTTTTTTTTTTTTTTTTTTTTTGGTACTGGAGATTGAGTTCAGGGGCATTCTACCTCTGAGCTATACACCCAGCCCGATTTTTTATTCTTTATTTTGAAACAGGGTCTCACTAAGTTGCGGAGTGCCTCACTAGATAGCTGAGGCTGGCCGCGAACCTGGATCCTCCGGTCTCAGCCTCCCAAATGCTAGGATTACAAGCCTGCACCACCATGCCCGGCTTAAATAAGTTTTAAAAAAGATTGGCCGCTCCAAAATTCTAATTAATTCTTGACAAGCAAAAGGGGTAGCTGGTGGGTGAGGGGCCCCTCTAGGTCAAGTCATCTCCCTTTGGATTGACTTGTTCAGCTGGTAGACTCAAAACCTACAACTGGAGCTGGGAGTGGTGGCACACGCTTGTAATCCCAGCATTCGGGAGGCTGAGACTGGAGGATCCGGGTTCGCGGCCAGCCTCAGCTACCTAGTGAGGCACTCCGCAACTTAGTGAGACTCGGTTTCAAAATAAAGAATAAAAAAATAGGGCTGAGGGTATATCTTGGAGGTAGAATGCCCCTGAGTTCAATCCCCAGTACCCCCCCCAAAAAAAAAAAAACCTACAACTGACCTAACCCCAGGGATCTGGGATCCTAATGGGGGCTGGCTAATCATGTGGAGGCCTCTGTGGAGATAGCCGCTAAGATAAGGAATCCCCTTCCCTGTAGATAGCAACAAAATGACTCAGGGGTCATGTTAGTGAACCAGCTCAGGGAAAAGGAAATTCAGGGTCTGCTTGACAGTCAGCTCTGCAGCAGCTAAATGCATGAGGTGATACCCTTCAGGGGACATAGGCCCCCCAGCAGCTGGGGTCTCCAGTTCCAGGGTGCAGACAGGATGAAGGGCCTTCAGCTTCTGTTTGGGTTTTTTTTTTTTTTTTCTCTTTGGACATTTAGTCCAACTTCCAACTCAGTGATTTTGTTTCAGGTTTCCTTTGGGGAGCAGGAGGGAATTATGGAAGGTTTTCAGACCATTGTTGGTCATACTGCTCAGTATATGGCCCTTGGTGATCTTCAGTGGTCCACCTAAGGCCTGTTCTGGTTTCTTATACTTATTTAGTCCTTTTTATCTCCCACTGCTATGCCCTTCTCTCTGTAGCTAATGTGTTTCATGTGCATTTTGTTTCTGTGTGTCCTTGTAGAATAGGTGGCAGTGTTTTGTGTGTGTGTGTGTGTGTGCGTGCATGCATGTTGTATTGGGGATTAAACCCAGGGGAATTCTACCTCCAAGCTATACCCCAGCCTTTTTTCCTTTTTTTTTGAAACAGGGTCTCACTAGGTTGCTGAGCTGAGAGTCTCACTACATGAGGCTCCCTTTGAACCTGCAATCCTCCTGTCTCAGCCTCCCAAGTACTGGGGTTACAGGTGTGTGCCACCATGCGTGGCAGTTCTATTTTTTTTTTTTTTTTTTTTTTTTTTTGCGGTACTGGGGATTGAACTCAGGGGCATTCTACCTCCGAGCTATATCCCCAAGCCCTATTTTTTATTCTTTATTTTGAAACCGAGTCTCACTAAGTTGCGGAGTGCCTCACTAGGTAGCTGAGGCTGGCCGCAAACCTGGATCCTCCGGTCTCAGCCTCCCGAATGCTGGGATTACAAGCGTGCGCCACCCCGCCTGGCCAGTTCTATATTTTTTAATTGTGTATTATGGTACAGATGGAATTACAATGGTTAGACTGAAAATATTTTGACTTTAAGATGATGCAAAAGCAATATGCATTCAGTAGAAACCAAACTTCAGATTCTGAATTTCTATCTTTTTTTTGTGTGTGTGTGTGTGTGCTCCTCCAACATGATACTGGGCAATAACAGTGAGCCCCAGCTCCCAGTCAGCCACAAGATCACAAGAGCAGACAACTGAGACTGTATATATACTGTGGTAGTGCTGAGCTTGAGACTTAGTGGGTTAGGTGTATTAAAGTCATTTCTACTTCAGATGTTTTCAACTTACAATGGGTTCAGTGAGCCATCACCCCATTGTACATTGAGGAGCATCTGTACTAGATCTCATTTTTGTCCCTCAGCACTGCAAGTGCTCCTAAAGTCCTTGATCTTTTGCTCCTAAGGGCTGTATTTACTTGCCACTATGTCCCTGACTCTTGGCCTACCGGTTCCAGTTCCCCTGACAATGGCCATGCAAGTGCCTCCACTCCCCATAGCCTACCACCAGTAGCACGAGAAGGGAACATCGGCTTACATACTCACTTAGGGACTGTATGCAGTTTTCTTTGGTGTTTATACCCTGGAGCAGAACCACTGATTCTGGAAAAAGCTAAAGCAGAGAACCTGGAAGAAAGTGTGTTCCCTAGAGAAAGAAGCAGGGTTCATTTCTTATTGGCCTTGACAAGGATTTTGGTCCTTCTCCTAAGATCAAAGGGAAGCCATTGAATTAAACTAAAGCAGGGGGCTCGGTGTTGGAGTGGTGGTGTTCACATTGTTTTTATGCAGAGGTTGGTCTTCAGAGTTGGAAGGACCCTTAAAGACGCACTCTTTGAGCTGACATGATTGTGCATACCTATCATCCGAGCTCCTCAGGAGGCTGAGGCAGGAGGACCACAAGTTCAAGCTCAGCCTGGGCAGCTTAGCAAGATCCTGTCTCAAAATTTTCTAAAAATTAAAAACTCACTCTTTGAGTTTACAGAAGGTCTGGAAAGCCTGCAGAGGCAGTGAGATGCTCAGAGTCACCCAGCCTGATAGAGACAGAGCTCTCAGGCCTCCTGATACCTTGAAAATAAATGCATTGTGAGTCTCCTGGGTTACCAAGGGCCATCTGATGGTGGCAGCTCCCAGAGGCTTGGTACTGCTATCCCCAGGGCATTAGGCTGGTCTTGCTACCCTCCTATCATCTGGACTTTCCTAGATCTCAGAGGGCATTTAACAAGATCTACTCACGAACCCCATGCAAGGACCCAACCTCCCACTGCCAGGGCCTCTGCCCCTCCAAATACCCAAAGGCAACCCCTGTTAAGCTTCCTGTGCTGGCTGACCAATGAGAGAGAGCTGAACCAGAGGATTATAGTCAAGCCAATCTTGGTTCTGCCTCTTACTCTTTGGACCCCTTTCCTCATCTGTGAAATGAGAGAATGGAACAAAATGCAGTCTCAAGTCTGCCCTGTCTTTCCCCGTGCATTTCTACCTAAGTCTCAGCACCAGGGGCTCGGTACCCATCACCCTGGGGTCTCTCTTGTCAGTTCTTTCAGCTGTCGTGTGGGCAGCCGAGGCAGGGGTGCACCCTCAGAGTTTCATTGACCCTTTTCACCCTTGTACTTTTGGGCCTCCGCTCCAGAAAGGCACAAAGAACAGAGCTTTTGTTTGCAGCAACAAAGCTGTTTGCAATTTCAGATAGAACCATTTTATTATATCCCATCCAAAGAGTACTTGAGTCGCATTTTGTTTTGAAAGCTTGTTAGCAGTCTGGATTTAATTAGCTGTCAGAGACAAAGCTGCCCTGCCTCCCCACCCCCAGTCCATCCCACTCTGTCCACTGACCCCAGTCCCCAGCCAGCAGCCTCAAAGCCTCTGCCCACATCCAGGTGGGGCACCCGTTGTCCTTTTGGGGGCTCACCTGGCAGATTAAAGGGAAATCCTCATGGTTGCCTCTCCCTCGTGATCCCCTTCTCCTCTCCCTCTCATCTCCAAACTCTGGCTGCCATTTATTGAACATTCACCATATGCCAGGCTCCAGGCTAAGCATTTTGTACGTATTGCCTCATGATCTCTTCTAAGTGTTATGAAAAAAGTTTTAGCACACCTATTTTGCACAGGAGAGACTGAAGTTCAGAGAGACTGTCACGTACCCAAGGTCACACAGGTAGCAAATGACAAAGTTGGGCCTCAAACCTCATAATGTAGGACTCCAAAATCTTTGTCTGTAAGCCACCACAGGAAGCTATCTGCCTGGAAACAAAGCCAATTTCTGGGGGTAGGAAGGGCTGCAGTATAGACTTGTAGAATCAGGTCCTAGAGCTAGTTCAGGTTACTTGGAAACCTGCCTATCTTGAGCTGACAGCCATGGGCCCTGTTCTTGATTCCCAGTGTACCCCCTTCTGTGGCACAGCCTCTCCGGTGTCTGCAAACAGTGGTCAGTCCTCGCTGCCACTCTCTCAGACTAAGCAGGGCATACCCTCAGTTCTCAGACTCTTCCTATTGCCTTGGTTCCAGCCCTGCTCTTCTGTGCTTCCTTCTCTAGAAAAGTCCCCCACCCTGAGATGGCCCCTGCCCTCTCTTCCTGGAAGAGGCTGAAGCTCCTTCTCAGCTCCCTTGTGTTATAGTTTGGATATAAATTTCCCCCAGAGAAGCTCATGTGTTAAGCTTGCAGACAGGTTTGTAGCCAGCCGGAGGAGGTGGTTCCCGGGGGTTGTAGCCTTGGGGACTGCCTCTGTCCCTGGCCCCCTCTTCTTTGTCCGTCTCTCTGCTTCCTGGCTGCCATGAGGTAAGAGTGGTTCTTTCTCCGCCATACTCTAAAGCCCTGCCACTGCAATTCCTGCCTTAAAGTCTTCAAGGACTGACCTCTGAAACATGAACCCCAGATAAACCTTTCTTCCTCTGAGTTGTGCTTGTCAGGTATTTTGGTCACAGCAGTAGAAAAGCTAACTAAAACAACCCCGGCAAGGAAGGGGAAGTAGCAGTGGAAGCCAAGTTCAAGGCAGGCAGCTCAAGATCTGGCTAAGAGGACAGATGCTGGAGTCAGACCACCTGAGCCAGAGCCCTAGCTCTTCCAATCATCAGTTGTGATGACCTCAGGCAAGTCACCTACTCTTACATTTCTGTTTTCCTGTTTGTAAAAGGAAGATCCAATTGCCTATGTCATATAGTTGTCCTAAGGGTTGAGTGAGTCAGTACCTGAAGCAGTCATTGATAATCCCTCTCTCCAGCAGGCAGCCTCCGGGTAGCCAGACTTCTGCGCGCGCGCACGCGCGCACACACACACGCACACACACACACACACACACACACACACAACACACAAAAGGCTTTATGGACTTTTCTAACCTAGCCTCATAGTTCTATAACACCATTTGTACTACATTTCCCTTCTCCAAAGCAATCAGCCAGGGAGGGGGATCTAGACCTATTGACGGGAGGAATGTTGAAGAACTTACACTGTATTTATTTATTTATTTATTTATTTATTTATTTATTTATTTTTTAATTTTTTTTGTGTGGTATTGGAGGTTGAACCCAAAGGCATTCTGCCTTCAAGCTGCACCCCCTGCCCAATTTTATTTCTTATTTGGAAACAGGGTCTCCCTAGGTTGATAAGAGTCTCCCTACTTACTGAGGCTGTCCTCGAACCTGCAATCCTCCTGTCTCAGCCAGGATTACAGATGTGCACCACCATGCCCGGCTGAATTACACATTTTAAAACCACCACAGGGATTAAATTGCAGACAGATTAAACAACTTGCCCAAGTCACATGACGGATAAATGGTGAGCACCCACATTCTAGTCCACAATCCTCTTGGGCCCAAATCTGTTCCTGTTTCCCACCCATCCTGCCTGTCTAGGGAAAGCAGAGATGAGTAAGCCAGAGGCCGAGCTGTCTTCCGCCAGCTTACTATCCAAGGTGGACCTGCTGCCCACCCAGCCTTTGTCATCTTGCCACCCCCTCTGTGGACCTCTTCATCTCACTGTTCAGCAGGACCAATGGGTAGAGGAGTTACAGGGAGCCCATACAAATTTCCAGAACCCTGGATCTACCATCCGTTTGCCTTTGCTGGGAGGACTGGGCTTTGTGAAGAGATAGGTGTGGAGCCAGTGCTCATAAATGGAAATCTGGCCTGAGGGACTTTGCCCTCTCCCCACCACATACCCTCTGGCTCCTATTGTCCTGCTGCATCCCCCCATCCTAAAAAAAAAGCCAACAGAAAATGGGGCATCACCACCACAGCCTCCCAGTGAGGACAGAGACCACAGCCATGCCCTAAAAGGCCAGGCTCCTCCTCTCAGAGCCCAAGGTGGTACTAAGGGTA
The DNA here is from genome assembly GCA_004027655.1 of Graphiurus murinus. Classification (NCBI taxonomy): domain Eukaryota; kingdom Metazoa; phylum Chordata; class Mammalia; order Rodentia; family Gliridae; genus Graphiurus; species Graphiurus murinus. The sequence goes on along the minus strand of PVLC010020252.1, from coordinate 4,462 downwards.
TGATATCATGGTGGCAGGAATGGCGGCTTGAACACTTTCCTTCTAGACCCTTCCACCCCTAGGCCTTTCTCATCTCCTTCATAGTACTTCCCTTGATTCTGCATTCAGGACCTACCCAAGTAAAACTTCAACACAATGCTGGTCGGTGTAGCTACCCTGCCCCATCCCTCTTGTGGAATAAGAGAACATCAATAAATATGGCGTCCCATTGACCTGGATTTAAACCCAGGTCTGTCATTTCCTGGCTCTGTGACCCAGGGCAAGTTGCTTAACCTCTCCGTGCCTCTGTGACTTCACATGTAAGATGTGGACAGTAACATCAGCCTGGCTGTGAGTATTGAGTTGCAAAAGGCTCACAGTGTTCCTGCCGTGAGCCAGCTCAGGAGCATGATGTGTGGCAAACCCTGTGGTTCACCTTCCCCAGGTGGCAGCTGGTAGAAATTGCCCAAGGCTACCTTATCTCTCCCACACTCCCCTCCACCCCAAGAAGACAGGAGTGGTAATCCTATAAACGAGGGAAAACAGTGTCTCATGATGGTAATTTGAACACAGTGATAGGCCATGGAGTGGGTACCATCACCCAGATGGGTCAGCAGTGGGGTGTTGGAGGCTTCTCAGAGATGACGTGGTATGGGAAGCAGAGGCCTGGTTCTGAGCTCAGGGAGGTAGACTCTTATAGTGTGTTGGCTAAAAGTGTGGGCTCTGGAGGTAGACTGCCTGGGTGCTAGTCTTAGCAACTACCTATTTATTAGCAGACCTTAGTCTGCTAATAAAGGAGTTAATGACTTAACCCCTCTGTGCCCCAGTTTCCTCATCTTTAAAATGGGGTAAGAAATCCCAGCATTCGGGAGGCTGAGACCGGAGGATCCGGGTTCGCGGCCAGCCTCAGCTACCTAGTGAGGCACTCTGCAACTTGGTGAGACTAGGTTTCAAAATAAAGAATAAAAAATAGGGCTGGGGGTGTAGCTCGGAGATATAATGCCCCTGAGTTCAATCCCCAGTACCGCAAAATAAATAAATAAATAAATAAAAATAATAAAATGGGGTAAGAGTGCATCTGCATTTCTTGGCTTGTTACAAGGGTTGGAAACATTAATATGTGTAAAGCACTGGGCGGCACCCGACCAGTGCTAAGTGCTCCAGTCCACCAAGTGACAGTGGCCGTGATAGCAGTGGACATCCAAGCTCTGCCATCCTGCTGGCTGCTGGCCTTGGGCAAGCCACATCTTCTTTCAGGGCCTCAGTTTCTCCATCTGAGACATTAGCAGGCTGGACCTGATGCCCCTCAAGGCGTGTTAAGCTCTGACTATGAGTGACTAAAAGCCTGAGCAAGACAGAATGCGATTTTCTGTTGGGCCAGGTCCCCTGTGACTGTGTGGGCTTAGCTGGGAGGTCACTCTCGGCCACACTGCAAAGAAAGAAAAGCTGAATGGGACCGAGCCTCCCTCCTCTTGTAAACAGGAACAGGCTGAGCCAGCCTTCCGCTCCAGTTCCGGTGGGCTGGCAGCCCGGGAGCCTGGAAGATGAGTCACCGCCAGAGCAGCCAGGGTTCGGTTGTGGAGCTCAGGAGGCACCAGCCCTGGGGCAAAGAAGCTGCAGAGAATCGGTGGGATTTGAGGGCTGGGTGACAGGAGAGAGATCATAGTGTCCCTACACACCCCAGGCGACATCTGATGGCCATTTGCCCCATGCCCTACCCAGGATCCCCAGATCCCTGTCCTCTGAGTTCCTCCTTCCTTTCAGTATTTTTTTCCTTCCCTCCACACTTAGCCTCTGAGGTTCTATCAGCCAGCTCTCTGGCACAAAAGCTGCACCACCACCCTCAGGTAGCTGGTTAGGGTTCCAGGTTCCCACAGAAACAGGGCCTCTCTCCCTCTGGAGGTCTCACCATTCTCCCTGCCTCTGCTGCAGTGATCCTTTCCTGAGAAGCAGGATGATGAAGTGGAACCATCCTTGGTGTCAGCAAGTCATGGGTTCAAATCTCAAGTCTGCACTCACTTGGGCAAGGCATTTAACTTCTCTCAGCCTTGATTTCCTCTCCTGGAAAATCCCCTTCACCTGTGAGGAGCCGGAGATTGCATCGCTTGTCAGCAAGCCACCTCTCAGTTAGGACTTCGTGCGTGGCAACACAGCTACCTCGCTGTGCACTATTGAGAAGCCAGCCCTTGACATGAGCAGCCGCCTCTCACTGACAAAGCAGGGCTGATGATGCTAATGTCTACCTCACGGAGCTGCCGAGGGAAGCAGATGCAACTGCATGCGCACAAGCGCATTGTCGTTCCCAGAACAAGAGAGAGCGGAAGGAAGGGCAGGGCAGGGAGAAGAGCTGACGTGAGTTCTAGGAGCAGGACCCCGGTGGTCTGTGCAGTCAAGACTATTTTCTTCACTATAGAATCCCAGAGCCGAGCCCAGTCTTTGGCAAAGTAGGCACATGGCAAATGCTTCCTGAATGGCAGGAAAGTGAGTCCTTGCGTTCCCAGAGCTTGGCATGTAACTGATGCTCAGTAAATGTGTGTTGGACTCAGGCATGAACGAACAAAGACTGGAGTCAGAGAAACAGGTTACTAACCCAGTTCTCTATCTCTGCACAGACCCCCCCACTGTCCACCCCGAGGTCAGGGGTTCTTAACCTGAGGTCTATGGATCCCCCCCCCCACTAAATTATATACAGGACATATTTGAAAATGTATCTCTCTGGGTGCTTTTAAATTAACTCTGCTCTAAAAGATGTGCATCTACCAGGTGCCCAAGAAATACCCATCACTTACATTCACCAGATCCCCAGGGCTGCCAGGTACCCAGTGGTTTAAAAACAAAAATTAAAAAGCTTCTCCTTTGTCTCTGAGATCTGCATACAAGCCCCCCACCCCCAGCCTGCAGTTTCTCTCCCACCTCCACAATGTGCAAGGCACTTAACCTGCCATATTGCATAGGAAAAAGCGGCGGTCCCACGTCCTCAGAGGGGCTTGCCTTCGGATCTGCTGTTCTGCTGGGTGGGTCTTATGGCGCTGTGCACACTCTCTGTCAAAGGCGTATGTCCCACTATATGCATTTAGACATGCCAGGTGGAAGTCAGGACCTGAAGCCTGGGAATATAATCTCAGAGCTCTCATCTCTTTATAAGAATATTTTTTTTTCTCACTACAAATATATGTGTGTTTATGAAATTTAGGATTTGTAAGTAAAACCACCTCTAATCTCACCCTCCCACGCCCAAAGAACTGTTGTCAACACCCTGCTTATATTCTTCCTGTTTACCTTGTACAGCCTTCATTACGCACTTAGCATGTGCCGTGTGTTGGCTGTTCTCCGTGCTCTACAGGCTCACGTTAACCTCGGCTCTTCAGCCTGTTTCTTTTTCTTTTCTCCTCCCCCACCCACTTCCCCAGGAATTGAACCCAGGGCCTCAAGCATGTTAGCCACGCTCTAAGCCCCAAACCTCTCTTCTTATATCAGCTATTTTTGTGTGTGTGCATGACACTGGGGATTGAACCCAGGGGCATTCTGCCTCTTGAGCTACATCCCCCAGCCTTATCTTATTTTTATTTTGAAACAGGGTCTCGCTATTTGCTGAAGTTGGCCTCGAATCTGCCATCCTCCTGTCTCAGCCTCCTAAGTACTGGGATTACAGGCATGCTCCTCCATGCCTGGCTTTCTTCATCTTTTTATAGGCACATTTATGCTTTCTTAATTTTTAAGGCCAATGAAATCATACTGTTTTATAACCTTGCCTTTCTTACTCCATACTTTCAAAAGTTCTTTCCAGGTTATTAAATATTCATCAACACAGTCATTTATAACAGCTGCATGATATTTTATTGCAAGCACGTCCCTTGCTTGTCAGACCTGGGTGCATGTATCCCTGAGGGCAAAGCCACAGGATAAATGTCACACATCTTCCAGAAGCAGAAATTTGACTTGAAGCCTAGGGAGGGGGGAAAAAAACATTTTATTATCAAAATGAATGCAGACATACTTTAGGATACAGAACAACCAAGAATTTTAAAACAAGACAGCAAAGTCCAAAATCATGTGAGCCTGCTCTTATTCCTGGAGTCCCACATTCCCTCCCTTCTGAGGTGGGCAGAAGCATCTAAGGAGAACTGAATTCTAGTTCAGGCTCCTCTTTTTGGCCATAAGGAAGCTGAGACCCAGGGAAGAGAAGAGATTGCTCAGGGTCCATAGCATGTGAATTACAGAGCTGAGGCACAGAGGCCAGGTCATCCCCAGGTAACCCTTCCACACGTCCTTATTTGGATTCACCTGTCACGTGTGTGGGGGGACCGTGCCCTTGAGAAATCAGCCCTCTGCTATCAATGGTAGAAACACTTGGCTTCCCACATGATCCACCCTCTAGCGGCAGCTTTTCCTTTCTAGCCTTGCTCCAGGGATCTGAGCTGACTACCTAGGTAATTTGTAACTGTACCCTCTACAGGGAGATGCCCTCTTAGACTCCACCAAT